>JBAMBS010000407.1:0-41352 GCA_037044455.1 Zygothrica quintamaculata | reverse complement strand
TGGAGCTTTGAGAGTGGGAGAAAACCGAGGGACACAAACCACAACATCACAGCTTCGACACGGCGGTGCCAACGACACGCCAACTAGACGGAGTACCGCAACATATAACTCCCAGGAGACAGCGGGAGTCCACGGGCGAGCAGAGGAAAACCCCACCTAAAAGGAGCAAACACCAGGCCCAAATTAGCGGCAAAAATGGAGCTAGCAGCGAATCGCGGGATAGCAACTTCATCAAAACGATGCCGAATCCACCTTTACCCAATCAAGGCTGGTCCAAAGTTATAACTAAAACTAGGCAGCACAAAGCTCGAGCCGACGCAATCACGGTGAAAAGTGTCGACGACAGTAGCTTTGCGGATATCTTGAAGCTGGTAAAATGCGATCCGTCCCTGGCCCATCTAAGCAACGACGTGCAAGGGATCAGGAAAACCTCAAAAGGAGACCTGTTGCTACGCTCTGAGCAGAAACCCGGCCCATAGCGTGAACGCGGTAAAGGAAGCGGTTGGCAAAGCCCTGGGCAGTCGTGCGGTTGTAAATGCACTTACCGATACCTCGCTTAATTGAGATCCGCGAGCTCGACGAACTGGCTACGAGGGAGGAAGTTCTGGAAGCGGTTAGAGTCCGAACTCAAGGACAACCACATCACAATTGACGCTTTCAAGAGCCTCAGAACTGCTAAGGGGTGGCGTGCAGATAGCCACGCTGAATTTGCCTGACAGCCGCCGCGAAGGTGTTAGTGGGTCTGGGAAGGATTCGTATCATCTGGGTCATTGGCCACATAAAGCATATCGTTCAGCCAAAGCGTTGTTATAAATGTCAGGAGTTTGGACATGTGCCAGTAAGATGTAGCAACGCGTTTGATCTTTCTGGCACATGTTTCAAGTGCGGAGAGACTGGTCACATAGCAAGAACGTGCAGTAAATCACCCAAATGTAGCCTGTGCTCTAGGAGAGGCGAAAAATCAGTAGAGCACTGCTACGGGTAGCTACAAATGCCAAGTGTACCCAGAAGCTGTCGCCGAACTTAAACTAAATGTTAATTCATGCAGCTAAACTTCAACCACTGCGTAGCCACACAAGTCGCTACTGGAGCAATCATCACTGGAGCTGAATACGACGTAGCCATTCTATGCGAACCACACCACCGGGAGTCTAATTCACCTAGCTATCTGGGCTTCTCATGGGAACGAGACGGCTGCAATCTGGATGTGCAGTGGAAACTCTACTTCACTCATGGAATCCAGAAATTTTAATGGTCTTACGCTGGCGAGTGAACAATATGTGGATGTATATCTGTTCCTAGCGCCCAGTCTTCAGCTAAGTGACATTACATCTATAATCCAAGAGCTGATGGACAATGCAAGGGGTCGTGCAAGAGCTCGTCATAGCTGGCGACTTCAATGCTTGGGCTGAAGATTGGGGCTGCCCGTCAACGAATGCCAAAGGCCAAGCGCTTTTGGAGCTACTTGCACCTCTCGACTTGGCGCACTCTCAATACTGGCAACCGACATACTTTCAGTCGGGCAGGCAGTGGGTCGATCGTCGACCTCACATTCACAAGCGCGCCACTTGCGGTCAACACCCATTGGCAAATCAGCGAAAAGTACACGGCAAGCGACCACGTCGCCATAACTTTCACTATTGGCGACCGTTCCCAAACACGAACTGCCCCCATAGTGCCACTTCAAAGCGTACCGGATGGATACATTCAACCCTCGGTTATTTGTGGACGCAATTCAAGGATTGAAGATATTGGGCGACTCTGAGACCGGAGCTATCCATCTTGCCGCTCAGCTAACGGAAGCCTGCAATGCAAGCTGTGCTATAACGGAAAGCGTTCAAGCGAAGTCACGTACAAAGAGAAATCACGTACCAACGTATTGGTGGAACGAGCAAATCGCTAACGCCAGGGATAAGTGTCTCCGCAGCAGAAGGCGCTACCAAAGGGCACATGGCCGTGCAACATTTACTGCCAGACAGGAGGAGTACCGCGTAGCAAGGCGCGAGCTCAAAGTAGCCATACGGGAGAGCAAGCGTGAACACTTTCTGCGATCTATGCGACTCTGCAGAGTACGACCCATGGGGTAAGGCATACAAACTGATCGTGAAGCGGCTTAATGCTGGCAGGTGCGCAGTGCCAACTGCGCACAGCGAATTAGTGCCCATCGTGGAGGCCCTCTTCCCCTGCAGACCAGCTCTGGAGTACACCCCACCAAGGTCGGATCAAGCGTGGGACGACCATTTCTACGATGTGTCTATCGACGAGGTGCTGACTGCAGCTGGCAGCCTTAAGCCTGGCAAGGCCCCAGGACCCGATGGTATCCCAAATAGGGCATTGAAGATCGCCCTGTTCCAGCACCCCTCGGAGTTCGCAAAATTATTCTCAACCTGCCTGCTGGAAGGAGTCATTCCCATCCATATGGAAAAGGCAAAACCTATTGCTGCTACCAAAACCAGGGAAGCCGCTAGATGAGCCATCTTCCTACAGACCAATCTGCCTCCTTAACACGGCTGGCAAGGTCTTTGAGAAAATCGTTTACTCCAGGTTGGAGCAGGCAATAAACGAGTCGCGCGGCTTAGCACCATAACCAATTTGGCTTCCGAAAGGCGAGGTCGACTATTGACGCCATCAGCACCGTCGTCAACACAGCAGTTAAGGCGATTGAAGGCACTAGGTGGGCTGGAGGTGCAAAAAAGTACTGCCTCATCGTAACGCTGGATGTGAAAAATGCATTTAACACGGCTAGATGGGACGTCATCTTGGATTCTCTGGCCAGTTTCGGGGTCCCAGAATACCCCAGAATATCCCAGAATACCTCAGAAAGGTTGTCAGAAGCTATTACTCTGAGCGAGTAGTCCATTTTCAACACAAGCGAGGGGGTGGCCACACACCAAGCTTCTGCTGGAGTCCCGCAAGGATCAGTTCTGGGCCCGCTACTATGGAACATAATGTACGATGGTGTACTGCGTCTTAGTCTGCCGGAAGGTACACACATCGTAGGCTTCGCAGATGACGTTGCCATAGTAGCAGTCGCAAAGCAAGTGAACGTGGTGCAGGAGGCTTGCAATGAAGCCATTGGACGTGTGCATCGTTGGCTGAACGCAGCAGGCCTGGAATTGGCGATCCAAAAAAACGAAGCAGTAGCTCGTCAGTAGCCGTAAAAGGGTAGAAACCGCGCAGATAAAGGTATGGCGATACCGTGGTCTCCTCAAAGCGTACAATAAGATACCTTGGTGTCATGCTGGACACGAGAATGTCCTCCCGGGAGCATCTCCAATATATTCACAGGAAGGCTGCTGACTCGACACGCGCGCTCTCCCGGATAATGATGAATACGCGAGGCCCTAAGCAACAGCTGCGTCGCTTACTAATGAGCGTCACTAGACCCATAATACTTTATGCACCACCGGTATGGTACAGTGCAATGAATGTGCCGTCATACAGTAGACGAATGCGCGCTACCTACCGCCTAAGTGGCATAAGGGTCAGTTGCGCCTTTAGAACTATCTCCGACGACGCAGTTCTCGTTATCGCCAGCATGGTACCATGGACACATCGCAAAAGGGCAGGTGGACACACCAGTTGATCCCAAAGCTTGGGGCCTGGCTCGGAAGAATACACGGCAAGGTCAATTTCCACTTGACTCAGCTCCTGTCTGTCCATGGCTGCTTTCGGAGCTACCTGAAGCGCTTTGGTCACGATACTACATATTTATGCCCTAACTATAGCCCGGCGGTGATCGAGGATGCGTTCCACGTCATCTTCTCTTGCGACATCCTCTAGGTATCCAAGCTCATAGGTGGTGATAAACCAGCCGAAACTGTCCCGAAGCTGTGAAAGGGCTACAGGGGGACCCAAACAGCCACTCTAACACTACAGGAGGAACTTGCAACCACGCTCCTCACTGCAGGAAGAGTGTGAGTAGGCTGCGCAGTCTGTAGGATTCGGAGCAAGGTAGAGCCTAGGCGGTGCTATAAGTGTCTGGAGTTCGGACATATAGCAGCTAGCTGCAGAAACCAAGCTGATGCGTCCAAGCTATGCTTTAACTGCGGAAGCGACAACCATGAGTCCAAAGGTTGTCAAAACCAGCAATGCTGCATACTCTGCACCCGGAAAGGGGGAAAAAACCCGGCACACCATACCCTAAGCAAAATGTGCCCGGAGTATCTGAAGGCCACCACCAACCGCCACAATTAAGTTAATTCAACTTAACTTAAACCACTGCAGAGCAGCGCAAGATCTCCTCACACAGACTGTTAGGGAGCACACAGTCGATCTTGCCATACTAAGCGAACCATACCAGTACAGGGATGATGGCACCTGGGCCCAAAGCACTAGCGCGGGAGTGGCAATCTGGAGCTGTGGACAACCAGCACATCAGCTCACAGAGATCCCTTGTGCTAATGGTTACGTACGGGCTAAGTGGTGTGGCATATTCATCTACAGCTGCTACATAGCACCAAGCGTTTCCATCGAGGACTTTACCACATGGGTAAATGACATGCTAGATGATGCGCGAAACCACTCTCCAGTAATAGTAGCTGGAGACTTTAATGCATAAGCTGTCGAATGTGGGAGTACCAGGACATCTCCCAAAGGCAGGATCCTGATAGATAGTGTGGCATCACTCAATGTGGTCCTGCTCAATGATGGCTTAGGGCACACCTTTGCTAAAGCTGGTAGACAGTCGACTATAGACATTACCTTCGCTAGTCCTGCGTCCTATGTAGACGCCCGATGCCAGTCGATCCGGTCCAACTAAAGTCGATAGTGGAGGAACTATTTCCGAGACAACCACTGGTCACTTACCCAGCAAACACTGCCGAGGGTATAGTAAAATACACGGATGTGACGGAAATCACTGAAGCAGCAATGCGGATACGAAACGGGAAAGCTCCAGGACCCGATGGAGTGCCGTCTCAAGCCGTAAAAACCTTCGCTATCATGAAGACAGCAGTGCTCTCTGATCTCTTCAATGTGTGCATAGGGAATAGGGTATTCCCGAAAAGGTGGAAGCTACAAAGGCTGGTCCTGCTCCCGAAGAACAACAAACCACCGGAGGACCCATCAGCATACAGACCTCTCTGTATGCTGGACGTGACCGGTAAATTGTTCGAGCGGATTATCAGTGACAGACTGGTAATGGCACTGGAAGAACGGCAAGGGCTCTCAAACTGACCAAAGGCCATGCTATCAATGCAGTGGTGGACATCGCTACTGCAGCCATAAAGGGTACGCGATGAAAAGGTGGCACAAAGCAGTATTGCCTGATCACGACGCTAGACGTAAAAAATGCCTTCAACTCCGCAAACTGGCATTGCATAATCAGCGCGCTGGAACAACTAAGTGTACCGGAGTACCTGAGGAGCTTGATCCAAAATTACCTCAAGGACAGAATACTGCTTTACGACACGGCAGAAGGTCAACGGCAGTACAACATCACAAGCGGTGTTCCACAAGGATCTGTGCTGGGCCCAGTACTGTGGAACGTGATGTATAATGCAGTACTACAACTGGATGCGCCACAGGGGAATTGTGGGATTTGCGGACGATATCGCCATAGTCGCTAAACAACTGCAGAAGGAGGAAGCTAAAGCAAATACCGCCGTCCAGCAAGTTACCGATTGGTTACACAACAATGCGCTCTCGCTAGCCGCGCACAAGATCGAGGCAGTCCTCATCAGCAGCAGGAAGATAGTAGAACATGCAACGATAAAGGTGGTAGGCTGTACAATAACCTCTACGCCTGCACTATTATACCTAGGGGTAAAGATAGATCATCGTCTATCCTTTAAGTACCACCAGCAGTATACTGCCGAAAAAGCATCCAAAGCATCCAAAGCAGCAACAGCACTCGGCAGACTCATGGCGAATGTTGGAGGTCCCCGCCAAAGAAGCCGGTGGCTCATAATGCAAGTGGTCAGGTCGGTAATAATGTATGCGGCACCGATCTGGGCCACTGCCATGGCAACGAAGACTCTCGGGATGGCATGTAGGGCCACCTACCGCACGTGCGGCCTACGGGTCACTTGTGCCTTTCGCACAGTATCCAACGATGCAGTGTTGGTACTGGCAAGAATGATCCCAATCGACCTCCTAGCGGCAAATACGAGAAACCCAGAAGTCGCAACTAAAATAAGGTGACAGACCACCATGCAGCATTAGCAACAGTGGTGGTCTCAATCAACCAGATGTAGCTGGACGAGACGGATTATCCTGGAAGTAGGACGGTGGTTAGATAGGGAACATGGATAAACGGACTTTTACCTAACGCAACTGGTGACAGGACATGGATGCTTTAGAGCATATTTGTTCCACCATGTGGATAGTACGTTTTGCATTCAGTGTGCATGGACAATTGAAGACGCGGAACATGTCCTTTTTGTCTGTCCACGATTTACCGCAGAACGGGAAGAGCTAAGCCTAATTATTGGGAGACCTTTCATAGTCAATGAGTTTTTAGACATCCTGCTTAGCTCAGAAAATAATTGGCTAGCGATTAGCCACACTTGTGCGGTAATCATCAAGTCACTGCGTCGCGCTGAAAGACAGCGTAATTTAAACTCCAGACTCTAGACAAGGCTTTCATGCCATCTCCCCCTCGTGAAGTCATACCTATCGGTTCAGTACCTCGAGAGGGAAACGGAGACTAGGGTCAGGTTTTAGTGGGTTTAAGTTCCATACTCCGGCTTTAAAGGCTTTCCCCCCTATAAAAGAAAAGAAAAACACACATACACATATACACAGTTCTGCACGTATTTTAAGCCTTTTAGCCCCGCGCGATACTTAATGATCTGTAACTTCAATAATTCCATCTTAACGAAATTCACAACGTAGATTAGGAAAGGTCTAACTACTATGTGTGACAAAATAATGTTGAATACGCGAGGCCCTAAGCAACAGCTTCGTCGCTTACTAATGAGCTTCACTAAAGTCATTATACTTTATGCAGCACCGGTATGGTACAGTGCAATGAATGTGCCGTCGTACAGTAGACAAGTGCGCGCTACCTACCGCCTAAGTGGCATAAGGGTCAGTTGCGCCTTTAGAACTATCTCCGACGACGCAGTTCTCGTTATCGCCAGAATGGTACCATGGACACCTCGCAAAAGGGCAGGTGGACACACCAGTTGATCCCAAAGCTTGGGGCCTGGCTCGGAAGAAGACACGGCAAGGTCAATTTCTACTTGACTCAGTTCCTGTCTGGCCATGGCTGCTTTCGGAGCTACCTGAAGCGCTTTGGTCACGATACTACATATTTATGCCCTAACTATAGCCCGGCGGTGATCGAGGATGCGTTCCACGTCATCATCTCTTGCGAAATCCTCTTAGTACCAAGAAGGCAACTGGAGGGGGTAATGGGTAACCACATCATACCCGATAACCTCGTACCCGCAATGCTCGAATCACCAGAGAAATGGGAAGCAGCGTATTTATTTGCGGCCACATTAATGTCTCAGCTAAGGCTGGCTGAGAACCAAAGAAGAGCGGCATGAAATCACGGAAAGTAAACACGGGTTTGCGAAGCAATGCTTTGCGGCCGTACCGCAAACTAATGCTTACTCTCCGTGTTAATCGCTTAAATTGTAAACAAAATAAATTTATACTTGTAAATAAATGAATATAAAAAACAAGAGAAATACTCATACATGCACACAGTTCTTCAGGTACTTAGCCACTGCGCGCCTTTTAGCACCACACGCTATAAAGCGAGGTACTTAATATTGTATAACTTCCGTTTTTATTGATAAATCTTAACGAAATTTACAACGTAGATGAAAAATGGTCTAATTAATATGTGTGCAAAAAAGAAATTTGATTGTTTGAAAATTGTTACTTATAATCGCTTTTTTCAAATTGCGGGGGTCAGGGGAGGAAATTGGAAAATCTAAAACAAACTCATACAGCGTTCAAACAAAAAGAATATAGATTCCAAATTTGGTTGCTCTAGCTCCTATTTTGCGCGCACCACTTAAGAACTTCCGAGGTTCTTCATCAATCTTACCCAGATTTACAACATCGATCAAGAATGGTCTAATGATGTTGTGTGCCAAAAAAAAAAAAATTTTGATTGGTTAAAAATTGTGCTAAATAATAGTTTTTTTTTACTTGCGGTGGTCAGGGGAGGAAATTCAAAAATCTAAAACAAACTCGTATAGCGTACAAAATTAGCGAATCTAAGTTTTAAAGTTGGTTGCTCTAGCTCATATAGTCTCTGAGAAACAGGCGTTCATACAGACGGACGGACGGTCAGATGGACATGGCTAGATCAACTAGTCTTGCCGTCCTGATCAAGAATATATATACTCTATGGGGTTTCCGATGATTATTATTTCTATGTGTTGCATACTTTTCGATTTTGCACATTTCCAATTGCTCCGCTTTGGTTCTTTTTTCAAAAAGGCAAAGGGGCCAATTAACAATAGCAAATAAGTAACCCTTTGCTTTTACTAAGTGGAATTTCCCACAAAATTAGGTAGAAGACAACAAGTAAGAAGTCTGTAGTCGAGTGTACCCGACTACGAGAGCCTCTTTGCCTACATATACATCCATAAACACACATACTCATACATACACACAGTTCTGCCCGTACTTGGCCATTGCGCGCACCTTTTAGCTCCCCACGCTCTATATCGCGGTACTTAATGTTGTATAACTTCCGTGTTTATTGTTTAATTTTAAGGAAATTCACAACGTAGATGAAAAATGGTCTACTTAATATGTGTGCGTAAAAAAAATTTGATCGGTTAAAAATTGTATCTGAAAATCGATTTTTTCCAATTGCGGTAGTCAGGGGAGGGAATTGAAAAATCTAAATCAAACTCTTATAGCGTACGAACATAACAACTGATAAATAATAAATCTAGGTTTAAAACTTGGTTGCTCTAGCTCTTATAGTCTCTGAGAAACAGGCGTTCATACGGACGGACGGACGGACAGACAGACGGACAGGGCTAGATCAACTCGTCTTGTCGTCCTGATTCAGAATAAATATACTTTATGGGGTCTCCGATGATTATTTCTATGTGTTATATACTTTTGGATTTTGCATATTTCCAATAGCTCCGCTTTGCTCTTTTTTACAAAAAAGGCAAAGGGGTAAAAAACGTAACTTATAACAAAAAAAACCCACTGCAACAACCAAAGAGATAAGCAGTACAACTCAACCCAATTTTGCGAATCCCAACTGAGGGACCCTCCAAGATAGAAGAAGAAGACACAAAAAAAAAAATTATATATAATATTTTTTAAAAAAAAATAAAATTATTATCAAATTATTTTAATTATTAAGTCTATAAATACATAAATGCACAAGTGAAGTTCATATCTAATCCTCATAATTTAATTATATCAAAATTGTAAACGTAGAAGAACAAAGTAACAACAACTAACGCACACCAACAGAACAGACATTTACAGAGACAAGTGTTACATCAGACCAATAGGAACATGGCATCAAATGACAACCTTACAACCCATATTCGGGAGGTTATAGACATAGCATTCCCAGCCTTATTACAAAATAACTTAAGATCAGGTTATGACTTTATAAACGCACAAGGTCAAGAAATTTTACCTGAACATCAAAATAACTTAGGGGAATTAGATAAATTCCCAGATGTAGTTAAAATATTAAGACAGTTCTCAGGTAATCGAGTCGAATTCAGTTCATGGAATAGGGAGTGGACAGAATATTAAAAACTTACGAGCGCACTAAAGGTACAGAAAAATATTTCGGTATACTACAGTCCATTCGCAACAAAATCGTAGGTAACGCAGCTACTGCTTTAGAATCATACAATACTCCGTTAAATTGGGTAGCTATTTCTAAGTACCTTACGTTACATCATGGGGATAAATGGGACCTATCAACGCTCGAATATCAAATGACGGCTATATCCCAGCGTTATAATCAATCTGTAGAAGATTTCTACCAAGACGTTTACCATCATTTATCTTTAATTTTAAATAAAATCGGTTGTATGGAATTAGGCAGAGAAGTACTCAAGACTAAATTATACAGGCAAGATATGACTTTAAGAACAAAAAGTAAGGCGCCGGCAGTGCATTCTTGATTTTTGCTAGAACTCCCAAGTGCCAAACGCGGTCAAATGCTTCTTAGACATCTAAGAACAAAGCGTTACAGTATTCCTTGTTCTCATATGCTTGGAGAATTTGATCCACTACTCGATGCAGTTGAAAAGCAGGTAGTGGAAATACCAACAGTAACAGCATGCAAATCTTTCAATATCCGCTACAATCAGCAGACTGCACATACAACCGTTGCTCACGTCACACATGAACAAATCACACAACTTGAATGCGTTTAATTTCGGTTCACAACCGTTCAAATCCAGTCATAACTGCTGATCGCATTACTGTGGCTTGAATGCATTCAACAACTAATCACAACCGCTCATTGCAGGAATGAGCAGAGGTGAACGGTTTCAAAATGAGCGTGAGTACACTCACACAACAACAACAAGTAACAAGCCCCTTTGCCCATATGTACAGCCGTACACACACATACTTATACATACACACAGTTCTGCGCGTACTTAGCCATTGCGCCTTTAAGCCGCCCGCGCTCTATAGTGCGGTGCCTAATGCTGTATAACTCCCGTGTTTTCTGTTGAATCTTAACGAAATTTACAACGTAGATTAAAAACGGTCTAATTAATATGAGTGCCAAGAAGAAATTTGATCGTTTCAAAATTGGGTGATATAATCGATTTTTTCAAATTACAGTGGCCAGGGGAGGAAATTGGAAAATCTAAAACAAACTTGTATAGCGAACGAACATAGCCAATCTAGATTCCAAATACCAATGCTCTAGCTCCTATTTTGCACGCACTACTATACCCCCCGCGCCAAATAACGCCACTTTTAATGATGTATAACTTCCGAGTTTTTAGATCAATCTTACCCAGATTCACAACATGGATACATTCGGCGCTGTTTGTTTTGCTGTTGAGAATGGTCGTCATCGGGTTGGGGGGGGAGGTGGTTTATTTCTTCATTCCTTGTATTAGTTTCTGTAATCGGTTAATTTCAGTTGATCCAGTGATTAGCCGAATGCGACCTATCCCAGAGATGGGGCTGCCATCTGACGACGTCCGGGAATGCCGTTTTCTAACGTGATATGTGTAATGGGTCCAGAAAAATTCCATTAAACATATTATGCCGAAAAATGTCAGGTCATGAAAAACTTCCATGGGTGGGGTAAGGCATACAAATTGGTCGTGAAGCGGCTTAATTCTGGCAGCTGCGCATTGCCAACTGCGCACAACGCCTTAAGCCTGGCAAGGCCCCAGGACCCGATGGTATCCCAAATAGGGCATTGAAGATCGCCGTGTTCCAGCACCCCTCGGAGTTCGCAAAATTATTCTCTATCTGCCTGCTGGAAAGAGTCATTCCATCCATATGGAAAAGGCAAAACCTATTGCTGCTACCAAAACCAGGGAAGCCGCTAAATGAGCCATCTTCCTACAGACCAATCTGCCTCCTTAACACGGCTGGCAAGGTCTTTGAGAAAATCATTTATTCCAGGTTGGAGCAGGCAATAAATGAGTCGCGCGGCTTAGCACCAAACCAATTTGGCTTCCGAAAGGCGAGGTCGACTATTGACGCCATCAGCACCGTCGTCAACACAGCAGTTAAGGCGATTGAAGGCACTAGGCACTAGGCACTAGGAGGTGCAAAAAAGTACTGCCTCATCGTAACGCTGGATGTGAAAAATGCATTTAACACGGCTAGATGGGACGTCATCTTGGATTCTCTGGCCAGTTTCGGGGTCCCAGAATACCTCAGAAAAGTTGTCAGAAGCTATTACTCTGAGCGAGTAGTCCATTTTAACACAAGCGAGGGGGTGGCCACACACCAAGCTTCTGCTGGAGTCCCGCAAGGATCAGTTCTGGGCCCGCTACTATGGAACATAATGTACGATGGTGTACTGCCGGAAGGTACACACATCGTAGACTTCGCAGATGACGTTGCCATAGTAGCATTCGCAAAGCAAATGAACGCGGTGCAGGAGGCTTGCAATGAAGCCATTGGACGTGTGCATCGTTGGCTAAACGCAGCAGGCCTGGAATTGGCGATCCAAAAAAAGAAGCAGTACCCGTCAGTAGCCGTAAAAGGGTAAAAACCGCGCAGATAAAGGTATGCGATACCGTGGTCTCCTCAAAGCGTACAATAAGATACCTTGGTGTCATGCTGGATACGAGAATGTCCTTCCGGGAGCATCTCCAATATATTCACAGAAAGGCAGCTGACTCGACACGTGCGCTCTCCCGGATAATGCTGAATACGCGAGGCCCTAAGCAACAGCTGCGTCGCTTACTAATGAGCGTCACTAGAGCCATTATACTTTATGCAGCACCGGTATGGTACAGTGCAATGAATGTTCCGTCATACAGTAGACGAATGCGCGCTACCTACCGCGTAAGTGGCATAAGGGTCAGTTGCGCCTTTAAAACTATCTCCGACGACGCAGTTCTCGTTTTCGCCAGCATGGTACCATTGGAGGACCTAACAATCGAAGCTAAGGTGACCCTAATCGCCACCCATGAGACCGACACAGCAATCTCACGCGCCGAATCAAGGCAAGAAAGCGTCGAGCGTTGGCAGCTTCGATGGGACACCTCGCAAAAGGGCATGTGGACACACCACTTGATCCGGAAGCTTGGGGCTTGGCTCGGAAGAAGACACGGCAAGGTGAATTTCCACTTGACTCAGCTCCTGTCTGGCCATGGCTGCTTTCGGAGCTACCTGAAGCGCTTTGGTCACGATACTACATATTTATGCCCTAACTATAGCCCGGCGGTGATCGAGGATGCGTTCCACGTCATCTTCTCTTGCGACATCCTCTTAGTACCAAGAAGGCAACTGGAGAGGGTAATGGGTAACCACATCATACCCGATAACCTCGTACCCGCAATGCTCGAATCACCAGAGAAATGGGAAGCAGCGTATTTATTTGCGGCCACATTAATGTCTCAGCTAAGGCTGGCTGAGAACCAAAGAAGAGCGGCATGAAATCACGGAAAGTAAACACGGGTTTGCGAAGCAATGCTTTGCGGCCGTACCGCAAACTAATGCTTACTCTCCGTGTTAATCGCTTAAATTGTAAACAAAATAAATTTATACTTATAAATAAATGAATATAAAAAACAAGACAAATACTCATACATGCACACAGTTCTTCAGGTACTTAGCCACTGCGCGCGCCTTTTAGCACCACACGCTATAAAGCGAGGTACTTAATATTCTATAACTTCCGTTTTTATTGATAAATCTTAACGAAATTTACAACGTAGATAAAAATGGTCTAATTAATATGTGTGCGAAAAAGAAATTTGATTGTTTGAAAATTGTTACTTATAATCGATTTTTTCAAATTGCGGGGGTCAGGGGAGGAAATTGGAAAATCTAAAACAAACTTTTATAGCGTACGAACATAGCCAATCTTCATTCCAAATGTCGATGCTCTAGCTCCTATTTTCACGCACTACTATACTATTTATTGATTATGTATAACTTACGAGTTTTAAGATCAATCTTACCCAGATTCACAACATGGATCAAGAATATTCTAATTATGATGTGTGCTTAAAAGAAATTTGATCGATTGACAATTGTGCTTAGTAATCGTTTCGAATTGCGAGGGTCAGTGAAGGAAATTCAATAATCAAAAACAAACTCATATAACCTACGAACATATCGAATCTAGATTTCAAGTTTGGTTGCTCTAGCTCTTATAGGAGAAACAGGCGTTCATACAGACGGACAGGCGGACAGACAGACAGACTGACAGACGGACAGGGCTAGATGAACTCGTCTTGTCGTCCTGATTCAGAATATATATACTTTATGGGGTCTCCGATAATTATTATATCTATGTGTTGCATACTTTTCGATTTTGCACATTTCCAATAGCTCCGCTTGCTTCTGTTTTACAAAAAGACATAGGGACTAAAAATTTGAATGCATTAAAAAAAACAAGAAAGAATTGTGTAGTCGTGTGTACCCGGTTTCGAGAGACCCTTTGCCTACATATACAGCCATACACACACATACTCATCAGGAGTTTGGCCGTGTGGCAGCAACATGTAGCAATTCGGCTGATCTTTCGGGCACATGTTTCAAAAGCGGAGAGACTGGCCACATAGCCAAATCGTGCAAGAATGCACCCAAATGTAGCCTGTGCGCCAGAAGAGGCGAAAAGTCAATAGAGCACGCTACGGGTAGCTACAAGTGCCCAGTGTACCACGAAGCTGTCGCCAAACTTAAACTTAAATGTTAAGTTTCATGCAGTTTAATACCACTGCATACCCGCTCAGCCCCTACTGGAGCAATCAACACTGGAGCTGAATACGGACGTAGCCATACTATGGCAGTCTAATTAACCAGCGATTTGGACTTCTGACGAGAACGAGACGCCTGCCATCTGGATATGTACCGCAAACTAATGCTTACTCTCCGTGTTAATCGCTTAAATTGTAAACAAAATAAATTTATACTTATAAATAAATGAATATAAAAAACAAGACAAATACTCATACATGCACACAGTTCTTCAGGTACTTAGCCACTGCGCGCGCCTTTTAGCACCACACGCTATAAAGCGAGGTACTTAATATTCTATAACTTCCGTTTTTATTGATAAATCTTAACGAAATTTACAACGTAGATGAAAAATGGTCTAATTAATATGTGCGCGAAAAAGAAATTTGATTGTTTGAAAATTGTTACTTATAATCGATTTTGTCAAATTGCGGGGGTCAGGGGAGGAAATTGGAAAATCTAAAACAAACTTTTATAGCGTACGAACATAGCCAATCTTCATTCCAAATGTCGATGCTCTAGCTCCTATTTTCACGTACTATACTATTTATTGATGATGTATAACTTACGAGTTTTAAGATCAATCTTACCCAGATTCACAACATGGATCAAGAATATTCTAATTATGATGTGTGCTTAAAAGAAATTTGATCGATTGACAATTGTGCTTAGTAATCGTTTCGAATTGCGAGGGTCAGTGAAGGAAATTCAATAATCAAAAACAAACTCATATAACCTACGAACATATCGAATCTAGATTTCAAGTTTGGTTGCTCTAGCTCTTATAGTCTCTGAGAAACAGGCGTTCATACAGACGGACAGGCGGACAGACAGACAGACTGACAGACGGACAGGGCTAGATGAACTCGTCTTGTCGTCCTGATTCAGAATATATATACTTTATGGGGTCTCCGATAATTATTATATCTATGTGTTGCATACTTTTCGATTTTGCACATTTCCAATAGCTCCGCTTGCTTCTGTTTTACAAAAAGACATAGGGACTAAAAATTTGAATGCATTAAAAAAAACAAGAAAGAATTGTGTAGTCGTGTGTACCCGGTTTCGAGAGACCCTTTGCCTACATATACAGCCATACACACATACTCATCAGGAGTTTGGCCGTGTGGCAGCAACATGTAGCAATTCGGCTGATCTTTCGGGCACATGTTTCAAAAGCGGAGAGACTGGCCACATAGCCAAATCGTGCAAGAATGCACCCAAATGTAGCCTGTGCGCCAGAAGAGGCGAAAAGTCAATAGAGCACGCTACGGGTAGCTACAAGTGCCCAGTGTACCACGAAGCTGTCGCCAAACTTAAACTTAAATGTTAAGTTTCATGCAGTTTAATCTCAACCACTGCATACCCGCTCAGCCCCTACTGGAGCAATCAACACTGGAGCTGAATACGGACGTAGCCATACTATGGCAGTCTAATTAACCAGCGATTTGGACTTCTGACGAGAACGAGACGCCTGCCATCTGGATATGTGGTGGAAACACTACTTCACTTATGGAATCCAGATCTTTTAATGGTTTTACGCGCGCGAGAGTGTGTAACACCTGGATATACAGCTGCTACTTAGCGCCCAGCCTCCAGCTGAGTGATTTTATATCCAGAATCGAAGACCTGGTCGACGATGCAAGGGGTCGTGCACGATCGTCATAGCTGGCGACTTCAATGCTTGGGCTGAAGAATGGGGCTGCCCGTCAACTAATGCTAAAGGCCAAGCGCTTTTGGAGCTACTTGCACTTCTCGAGTTGACGCTACTTATTACCGGCAACCAACTCCCATTGGCAAATCAGCGAAAAGTACACGGCAAGCGACCACGTCGCCATAACTTTCACTATTGGCGACCGATCCCAAACACGAACTGCCCCTATAGTGCCACTTAAAGCGTACCGGATGGATACATTCAACCGTCGGTTATTTGTGGAGGCCATTCAAGGATTGAAGATATTGGGCGACTCTGAGACCGGAGCTATCCATCTTGCCGCTCAGCTAACGGAAGCCTGCAATGCAAGTTGTGCTAAACAGAAAGTGTTCAAGCGAAATTACGTGCAAAGAGAAATCACGTAACAACCTATTGGTGGAATGAGCAAATCGCTAACGCCAGAGATAAGTGTCTCCGCAGCAAAAGGCGCTACCAAAGGGCACATGGCCGTGTAACATTTACTGCCAGACAGGAGGAGTACGGCGTAGCAAGGCGAGAGCTCAAAGTATCCATACGTGATAGCAAACGTGAACACTTTCTGCAACTGTGCGACTCTGCAGAGTACGACCCATGGGGTAGGGCATACAAATTGGTCGTGAAGCTTAATTCTGGCAGCTGCGCATTGCCAACTGCGCACAACGCCTTAAGCCTGGCAAGGCCCCAGGACCCGATGGTATCCCAAATAGGGTATTGAAGATCGCCCTGTTCCAGCACCCCTCGGAGTTCGCAAAATTATTCTCTACCTGCCTGCTGGAAAGAGTCATTCCATCCATATGGAAAAGGCAAAACCTATTGCTGCTACCAAAACCAGGGAAGCCGCTAAATGAGCCATCTTCCTACAGACCAATCTGCCTCCTTAACACGGCTGGCAAGGTCTTTGAGAAAATCATTTATTCCAGGTTGGAGCAGGCAATAAATGAGTCGCGCGGCTTAGCACCAAACCAATTTGGCTTCCGAAAGGCGAGGTCGACTATTGACGCCATCAGCACCGTCGTCAACACAGCAGTTAAGGCGATTGAAGGCACTAGGCACTAGGCACTAGGAGGTGCAAAAAAGTACTGCCTCATCGTAACGCTGGATGTGAAAAATGCATTTAACACGGCTAGATGGGACGTCATCTTGGATTCTCTGGCCAGTTTCGGGGTCCCAGAATACCTCAGAAAAGTTGTCAGAAGCTATTACTCTGAGCGAGTAGTCCATTTTAACACAAGCGAGGGGGTGGCTACACACCAAGCTTCTGCTGGAGTCCCGCAAGGATCAGTTCTGGGCCCGCTACTATGGAACATAATGTACGATGGTGTACTGCCGGAAGGTACACACATCGTAGGCTTCGCAGATGACGTTGCCATAGTAGCATTCGCAAAGCAAGTGAACGCGGTGCAGGAGGCTTGCAATGAAGCCATTGGACGTGTGCATCGTTGGCTGAACGCAGCAGGCCTGGAATTGGCGATCCAAAAAAAGAAGCAGTACCCGTCAGTAGCCGTAAAAGGGTAGAAACCGCGCAGATAAAGGTATGCGATACCGTGGTCTCCTCAAAGCGTACAATATAGGTATCTACCTTGGTGTCATGCTGGATACGAGAATGTCCTTCCGGGAGCATCTCCAATATAGAGCCATTATACTTTATGCAGCACCGGTATGGTACAGTGCAATGAATGCAATGAATACAGTAGACGAATGCGCGCTACCTACCGCGTAAGTGGCATAAGGGTCAGTTGCGCCTTTAAAACTATCTCCGACGACGCAGTTCTTGTTATCGCCAGCATGGTACCATGGACACATCGCAAAAGGGCAGGTGGACACACCAGTTGATCCCAAAGATTGAGGTTTGGCTCGGAAGAAGACACGGCGAGGTCAATTTCCACTTGACTCAGCTCCTGTCTGGCCATGGCTGCTTTCGGAGCTACCTGAAGCGCTTTGGTCACGATACTACATATTTATGCCCTAACTGTAGCCCGGCGGTGGTCGAGGATGCGTTCCACGTCATCTTCTCTTGCGACATCCTCTTAGTACCAAGAAGGCAACTGGAGAGAGTAATGGGTAGCCCCATCACACCCGATAACATCGTACCCACAATGCTCGAAACACCACAGAAATATTGTAAGCTAAATAAATTAATTCATGTAAATAAATGAATACACATACTCATACGTACACACAGTTCTGCAGGTACTTAGCCACTGCACGCGCCTTTTAGCACCACACGCTCTATAGCGAGGTACTTAATATTGCATAACTTCCGTGTTTATTCTTGAATCTTAACGAAATTTACAACGTAGATGAAAAATTGTTATCTCAAATAAAAAGAATCTAGATTCCAAATTTGGTTGCTCTAGCTCTTAATTTGCGCGCACTACCATACCTCCCAGGGCCCCATAACACCACATTTGATGATCTATAACTTCCGAGTTTTAAGATCAATCTCACCCAGATTCTCAACATGGATCAAGAATGATCTAATTAATATGTGTGCAAAAAATAAATTTGATTGGTTGAAAATTGCGCGTAATATTCGGAGAAGGAAATCAAAAATCAAAAACAAACTCGTATAACCTACGAACATAACAAATCTAGATTTCAGTTTGGTTGATCTAGCTCTTATAGTCTCTGAGAAGCAGGTGTTCATACAGACGGACATACAGACAGACACACGGACATAAATAGATCAACTCGTCTTGTCGTCCTGATTAAGAATATATATACTTTATGGGGTCTCCGATGATTATTTCTATGTGTTACATACTTTTGGATTTTGCACATTTCCAATAGCTCCGCTTTGCTTCTTTTTTCAAGAAGGCAAAGGGGCTTATTAACATTAGCAAATAAGTAACCCTTTGATTTTACTAAGTGGCAATGCCCACAAAATTAGGTTGTTGACAAAAAAAAAAGGAATCAACAGTTATCTAAGTGTATTCCTAGACTGCGACTGTCCACAAAAAAAAGGTAGTGGAAATACCAACAGTAACAGCATGCAAATCTTTCAATATCCGCTACAATCTGCAGTGCAAATACAACCGTTGCTCACGTCACATATGAACAAATCACATACCTTGAATGCGTTTAATTTCGGCTCACAACCGTTCAAATCCAGTCATAACTGCTGATCGCTTTACTGTGGCTTGAATGCATTCAACTACGAATCACAACCGCTCATTGCAGGAATGAGCAGAAGTGAACGGTTTCAAAATGAGCGTAAGTACACTCACACAATAACAACAAGTAAAAAGTCTGTAGTCAAGTGTACCCGACTACGAGAGCCCCTTTGCCCACATATACAGCCGTAAACACACATACTTAAGGGAATGGGATGGGGTTTCTATGGCAAAGTGACTGATAGGCCTTAACCAGGCAAGGCCCAGCGCGATCCATAACAAGCAAAATCCAAGCATCTCATCGTCTTGAGAACACGGGAACACAAACGGAGCTGAAAGAGAAACCTCGGCAGACACGGGTTAATAAGCACAGGCCGAAAAATGGAGGCACCGCACAGCCGGTACAGCCGATACAAAGGAAACCCCTACCCCAGAAGAAGACCACAGCAACAGCTGCCTACAATCTAGCCAAACAATAATTAAAGGCAAAGCAATGAAGAAATTGCGACACAAACCGGAGGCAATCATTGCGCGGATATGTTTTCTACGCAAATATGCTGCGGAAACTCAAAGCTGATCCCAGCCTTAGCGAATTGGGGAAGAATGTACGCAAAATACGTAGGACTCAAAAAGAAGAGCTCTTACTGGAAGTAGCGACCCAAGCTGCTTTGCAACGGCCTGGATCAATCTGTCACTCCTGAGGACCTTTGTTTGGGTCTGGCTGCCCAGGTCAAAGACGTTACGATTCTCAAAGAGGACGTACGAAGCATTACGTGAACGATGCCATTAAAGTGTAAAAAACCGGCACCGGCACAGTAGGATGGTCCAGATGCCGCGTCGCACAAGACGAAAGGCCCATCCGATGTTACAGATGTCTGGGATATGAGCACAAATCAGGGTCGTGCAAAGGGCTGGACAGGACGCACTGCTGCCTGTGGTGCGGAGAAAGGGGACACAAGCTTCGAGCAGCTTCCCCGTTATGTCCAGCAGATATAGTGGCCGACATGCGTTAGCCCTGGTTGGCTGTCCTTTCCCTTTCGGTATTAGGACTAGCCTCTGTCTTTTCCAACAAGCGGTGAACACCCCTTCCACCAAGCATTGTTGGAACGTTGCTCGAAATAATTGGGGCCCAACTAGCGCAATATGTTTAACCACTGTTCCTGGGATCCCATCTAGCCCTGGGGCTTTATTTGGCCTAATCCGTGCTGCCGCGCTGATGATTTCCTCATCAGTAACGGGTGGAACTTCCGTTCCGTGTCCCCCGGGTATCGGCTGCCAGCGGGTATCTTGTGCCGGAAAGAGGTCCTGTACTATTTTTGTGAAGCAAGCCGATTCCATTGTTGCCTGTACAGCTTGATTCTTCAAACGTACCATACCGGTGCTGCATACAGTATAATGGCTCTAGTGACGCTCATTAGTAAGCGACGCAGCTGTTAGCATTAGCCTTCCTGTGAATATATTGGAGATGCTCCCGGAAGGACATTCTCGTGTCCAGCATGACACCAAGGTATCTTATTGTACGCTTTGAGGAGACCACGGTATCGCATACCTTTATCTGCGCGGTTTTTACCCTTTTACGGCTACTGACGGGTACTGCTTCTTTTTTTGGATCGCCAATTCCAGGCCTGCTGCGTTCAGCCAACGATGCACACGTCCAATGGCTTCATTGCAAGCCTCCTGCACCGCGTTCACTTGCTTTGCGAATGCTACTATGGCAACGTCATCTGCGAAGCCTACGATGTGTGTACCTTCCGGCAGTACACCATCGTACATTATGTTCCATAGTAGCGGGCCCAGAACTGATCCTTGCGGGACTCCAGCAGAAGCTTGGTGTGTAGCCACCCCCTCGCTTGTGTTAAAATGGACTACTCGCTCAGAGTAATAGCTTCTGACAACTTTTCTGAGGTATTCTGGGACCCCGAAACTGGCCAGAGAATCCAAGATGACGTCCCATCTAGCCGTGTTAAATGCATTTTTCACATCCAGCGTTACGATGAGGCAGTACTTTTTTGCACCTCCTAGTGCCTAGTGCCTAGTGCCTTCAATCGCCTTAACTGCTGTGTTGACGACGGTGCTGATGGCGTCAATAGTCGACCTCGCCTTTCGGAAGCCAAATTGGTTTGGTGCTAAGCCGCGCGACTCATTTATTGCCTGCTCCAACCTGGAATAAATGATTTTCTCAAAGACCTTGCCAGCCGTGTTAAGGAGGCAGATTGGTCTGTAGGAAGATGGCTCATTTAGCGGCTTCCCTGGCTTTGGTAGCAGCAATAGGTTTTGCCTTTACCATATGGATGGAATGACTCTTTCCAGCAGGCAGGTAGAGAATAATTTTGCGAACTCCGTGGGGTGCTGGAACAGGGCGATCTTCAATGCCCTGTTTGGGATACCATCGGGTCCTGGGGCCTTGCCAGGCTTAAGGCGTTGTGCGCAGTTGGCAATGCGCAGCTGCCAGAATTAAGCCGCTTCACGACCAATTTGTATGCCTTACCCCACTCATGGAAGTTTTTCATGACCTGACATTTTTCGGCATAATATGTTTAATGGAATTTTTCTGGACCCATTACACATATCATGTTAGAAAACGGCATTCCCGGACATCGTCAGATTGCAGCCCCATCTCTGGGATAGGTAGCACCTGGCTAATCACTGGATCAACTGAAATTAACCGAATACAGAAACTAATACAAGGAATGAAGAAAAATTTTGTTGCGAATGGACTGTAGTATACCGAAATATTTTTCTGTACCTTTAGTGTGCTCGTAAGTTTTTAATATTCTGTCCACTCCCTATTCCATGAACTGAATTCGACTCGATTACCTGAGAACTGTCTTAATATTTTAACTACATCTGGGAATTTATCTAATTCCTCTAAGTTATTTTGATGTTCAGGTAAAATTTCTTGACCTTGTGCGTTTATAAAGTCATAACCTGATCTTAAGTTATTTTGTAATAAGGCTGGGAATGCTATGTCTATAACCTCCCGAATATGGGTTGTAAGGTTGTCATTTGATGCCATGTTCCTATTGGTCTGATGTAACACTTGTCTCTGTAAATGTCTGTTCTGTTGGTGTGCGTTAGTTGTTGTTACTTTGTTCTTCTACGTTTACAATTTTGATATAATTAAATTATGAGGATTAGATATGAACTTCACTTGTGCATTTATGTATTTATACACTTAATAATTAAAATATTTTGATAATAATTTTATATTTTTTTAAAAAAAATTATATACAATTTTTTTTTTGTATCTTCTTCTTCTATCTTGGAGGGTCCCTCAGTTGGGATTCGCAAAATTGGGTTGAGTTGTACTGCTTATCTCTTTGGTTGTTGCAGTGGGTTTTTTTTGTTATAAGTTACGTTTTTTACCCCCTTGCCTTACTCTCTCGGTCAGTATACATTTGACAGATTAGAGAGTGTCATGGACTTAGGAATTTTACTTGACCATAAGTTAAATTTTAATGCCCATGTTGCTCTCACTGTAAATAAGGCTACTCAAACTCTTGGATTCGTGAAAAGATAGTCCAAAGAATTTGATGACCCCTATATAACTAAAATTCTTTATACTGCCATTGTCCGACCTATCTTAGAATATGGATCTTGTGTTTGGTCACCATAATATTCAGTACATCAAGATAAAATTGAGTGTGTACAGAAAAATTTCTTCTTTTTGCTCTCCGGGCTTTTAACTGGGCTCCTGGTACGGATCTTCCTTCGTACGCAAGTAGACTATTACTAATTAATCTTCCATCCCTTACTAATCGCCGTACTATGCTTGGAGTTATGTTCCTACACAAATTGCTTTTAGGATTAGTAGATTCAAGTGTTTTATTAAGTAATATTAATATTCGTGCTCCTTCTAGATTTTCGCGAAACTTTAACCCAATCTACCTTAACACATGTACAACTAATTACTTATTGCATGAACCTTTCATGGTACTCTGTTCTGACTATAACAAGCTCTACAGAGTTATCAGTACGGAATTACCCTTAGAAACTAACAAAATTTTAATTCTTAACTTTTTAACTAATAATAATTAACATCGTTACTAATACTGATGATCTAATTGGGTTTTCCCAATTCTGTGCAACAAATGTTGGATCATTTTTAATTCAATTTTAATACTCCCAGCTTAAGACTTAAAACTTAAAATTAAATTAAAAATTTAAATTTAAGTATAATTATATATTTTTAATCTTTAACTTTAATTTTGTTTCAATTTTGTACCAAAATTTTTTGTCGACTGCTCATAGTTGACATTAAATAAATAAATAAATAAATTAATTAATTGACGGAGCTCACTTGTGAATGAAATACCAGCAGCAGCTATTCTTCGTGACAGCTTGCGCGTAACTACTGATGCAGCAACACAAATTTTTTCGGTAAATATATCTAGGACATCATCAATATCCCCGTCCGTGCGAATTCAAATCCAGCGATTGCTGCAACAGCGACTGAAACAACTCCAAGTTAGGAACAAGTTGAACAGACAGAGGCTTTTGCTAAACACTTGCCAGCAGGATATTAACAATGTAATGGATACGCTTGACCGTCCGCTCAGCTTTGGTCATTGGACGTCAGCATTCCGGCAAAGCACCAGGCCATGATGAGATCTGCAATGCAACTTTAAAGGCACTTCCAGATTATGCAATAAAATTCCTTACTATTGTCTTGAATGGAATAGTGAGGTTGCAATACTTTCCTGCGCAGTGGAAACTGGGTATCATTTCCATGATATCAAAGCCTGGAAAGCCAGAAAGTGATCCTGCGTCTTACAGGCCTATTAGTCTTCTACCTTCAATATCCAAAGTGTTGGAAAGACTCATTGCGGCTCGATTCTCCTCATTTATTGAAACCAAGCAAATTATTCCTGATCATCAATTTGGTTTCCGTTCAGGACACAGTACCACAGAGCAACTGCATCGAGTAGTGGACCAAATTCTCCTAGCATATGAGAACAAGGAATACTCTAACGTTCTGTTCTTAGACGTCAAAGAAGCATTTGACCGCGTTAGGCACTTGGGACTTCTGGCAAAAAGTAAGAATGCTCTGCCGGCGCCTTACTTCTTGTTCCTTAAGTCATTCCTTGCCAATAGGAAATTTGTTGTGCGGTTTCACACAGCAGTATCTGCAAGATATGATGCAAAAGCAGGCGTACCTCAAGGAAGTGTTTTGGCGCCATTGCTCTACTCCTTATTCACCTCTGATATGCCTCAGCCCAGCATTGATCTGGCTATTCAACCAAGCGATATGATGCTGGCTACGTTCGCTGATGACGTGTGCGTCACTTACAGGCTTATATGAGGCTGCAGATGGGCTACAGGAGTATGCAGCATAATTTGAAGATTGGGCAAGAAGCTCAAATATTGCCATTAATAAAGGCAAATGTACGAACGTTTGTTTCACACTGAAAAGAAACACACCGCCAGCAATAATGCTAGATGAAATACCTGTCGAGCAAGCAAATCATGCAATGTATTTAGGGATTATTCTGGACAGGAGGCTCTGTGTTGCAGCCCATATCAGGGTGCTAAAAACCAGGATCAGGGCCGCTGTGGGAAAATACTATTGGCTACTGGGTCCGAAAAGCAAATTATCTCTCAGCAACAAACTAACCATTTATAGGCAAATAATTGAACCAATTTGGATTTATGACTGTGAAATCTGGGGGTTTGCTTGCGATAGTCAAATTAAACAAATTCAATAGCGCAAAACAAAGCTTATCACTGGATGCGAGTGGTATGTCAGAAACAAGACTTTGCACAGTGATCTGAAAGTTGCCACAGCATTCCAGCAAATTAACTTCCACTCTAGTCGTTACAATAGCCGCATTAATAACCACAGCAATAGGTTAGCCAAAAGGCTGACTAGAACTCGCCCAGGACGACGCCTAAGCAGACGTCGACTTCATAACCTTATAAGCCGGATGCCCAGAAGGAGGCAAATTTAATATTTATTATTTTATTATTTATATTAAGCTACAATTTAGTGGTTAGCCGGTGCGCCCAATTGGGCTTAATTTTTTGACACAAAGGACACAAAGAGGTCTCGGAGGACCTCGGCTTCCTTAATAAACATTTATTAAAAAAAAAAAAATTATTTTTATATTACATGTTCTCCTTTCGGTTCATGTTGTTTGTGATACGTCCACCCTTCTCGGTTGTCCGGATGTTGTCCCTTTTATGTCACTTTGTACCTTACTCAGGATCCTGCGACGAGCACCTTGTAGTAGCTGTTCTGCGACGTGTACAGGACTTGTGATCCGCCTATGTGGTCCTTGGTTCCTTTTTTATGGAAGAGTCCTGCCAAGGATGTGGTGGGCCTACGGAATGTTTCAAAATATTTTTATTTTGACCGGGTCGAACTTAATCGCACTATTTCCGAAGGGTCTCTGCTCGGTCGCCAATTTACTTTTTGGAAGTTGAAAATTTTATATGTTCTTTATTCAAGTATCATCTCAAGACTAACTTTACAATTCGTTCTTAATTATTAATGTAACTACGGATTGGTGGCAGCGACGCTGGCTTTGGGAGCAGCGACGCCGACGTTGGTGGTCGTTTATGTTTATTTGACAGTTTTATTGGCCTCTTGAGTAGGTAGTATTGGCGAATAATTGGGTTATTGGAATATATGAAATATCCACTTGACGCGGATGTCTGTGGGTCATTTTGATTAGTCTAACACTTAGCTATTTTGTTTAGCCTAGCACTTGGCTGTCAACTAAAGCATTGCAACGATGGTTTCAGATATCAGCAACAATGTTGAAGTATTTGGTTAATATCGGCAACAATGTTGCGGTACATGACCAATATCAATAACAATGTTGCTGTAGCTAACTTATATTCTGAATCAGGACGACAAGACGAGTCAATCTAGCCCTGTCCGTCTGTCTGACCGTCCGACCGTCCCGTCTGACTGCCCGTACGTCTGTCCATCCATTCGTCAGTCCGTATAAACGTCTGTTTCGCAGAGACTATAAAAGCTAGAGCAACCAAAATTAAACTTAGATTTGTTATTTTTGAACGCTATACGAGGTTGTTTTAGATTTTTGAATTTCCTTTCCTGACCCTCGCAATTCGAAAAAACCGATTATTAAGCACAATTTTCAACCGATCAAATTTCTTTTTGGCAAACATCATAACCAGACCATTCTTGATCTATGTTGTAAGTCTGAGTAATATTGATCAAGTTATACATCATTAAATGTGCCGTTATGGAGCCAGGGTTGTTAAATGGTTCGCGCAAAATAAGAGCTGGAGCAACGAAATTTAGAATCTAGATTTGTTATGTCTGTACGCTATACAAGTATGTTTTAGATTTTAAAATTTCTACCCCTGACCTCCGCAATTTGAAAAATCGATTATAAGGCACATTTTTTATCCGATCAAATTTCTTTTTCGCACACGTATTAATTAGACCATTTCTAATCTACATTGTGAATTTCTTTAAGATGAAATAATAAACACGGAAGTAAAAGAGCATTTAGTATTACGCAACAGAGCGGGGGGGCTTAAGAGCTTAAAGTCCGTGCAGAACTATATGTATGTGTGAGAATGTGTGTGTATGGCTGTATATGCTGGCAAAAGGGCTCTCGTAGTCGGGTACACTCGACTACAGACTTCTTACTTGTTTGCTTAATCTTAATGAGATTCACAACACAGATCAATAATGATTTCATTATAATGTGTGCCAAAAGAAATTCAATCGTTTTGAAATTATGCTTACTAATCGTTTTTAGCCCCTTGCCATAAAAAAGATGCAAAGCGGAGCTTATGGAAATGTGCAAAATCCAAAAGTATGTAACACATAAAAATAATCATCGGAGGCCCCATAAAGTATATATATTCTTGATCAGGACGACTAGCTGAATCGATCTATCCCTGTCCGTCTGTCTGTCCGTTTGTCCGTCCGTTTGTCCATTTTTAGCCCGTTTGCCTTTTTGTAAAAAAAGAGCAAAGCGGAGCTATTGGAAATGTGCAAAATCCAAAAGTATGTAACACATAGAAATAATCATCGGAGACCCCATAAAGTATATATATTCTGAATCAGGACGACAAGACGAGTTCATCTAGCCCTGTCCGTCTGTCTGTCTGTCCGTCTGTCCGTCTGTATGAACGCCTGTTTCTCAGAGACTATAAGAGCTAGAGCAACCAAACTTGAAATCTAGATTCGTTATGTTCGTAGGTTATACGAGTTTGTTTTTGATTTTTGAATTTCCTCCCCTGACCCCCGCAAATCGAAAAAAACGATTATTAAGCACAATTTTCAACCGATCAAATTTATTTTTGGCACACATCATAATTAGACCATTCTTGATCGATGTTGTAAATCTGGGTAAGATTGGTCAAAAATCTCGGAAGTTATAGATCATCAAAAGTGGCGTTTTGGGCCCCGGGGGGGTATAGTAGCGCGCGCAAAATAAGATTAGCCGATAAGATTTCTTTTTCGCACACATATTAAGTAGACCATTCTTCATCTACGTTGTGAGTTTCGTTAAAATTGAACGAAAAACACGGAAGTTATACAACAATAAGTACCGCGCTGTAGAGCGTGGGGGGCTAAAAGGCGCGCGCAATGGCCAAGTACGTGCAGAACTGTGTGTATGTATGAGTATGTGTGTATGGCTGTATATGTTGGCAAAGGGGCTCTCGTAGTCGGGTATACTCGACTACAGACTTCTTACTTGTTTAAACTTAGATTCGCTATTTTCGTACGCTATACGAGTTTGTTTTAGATTTTTGAATTTATTTCTCTGACCCCCGTAATTCGAAAAAAAAACTATTATTAAGTACAATTGTCAACCGATTGAATTTATTTTTAACACAAATCATATTTATATCATTTTGTAAGTCTGGGTAAGATTGATCATAAAACTTGGAAGTTATACAACATGAAAAGTTGTGTTATGGGGCCAGGAGGGTTAAGTGGTGCGTGCAAATTAAGTGCTAGAGCAACCAAATTTGGAGTCAGATTCTTTATGTTCATACGCTTTACGAATTTGTTTTAGATTTTCAAATTTCCTCCCCTGACATTCTTGATGTACATTGTAACTTTCGTTAAGATTGAAAAATAAACGCGGAAGATACAGAATATTAAGTATCGCGCAATAGGCGAAGTGGCTAAAAGGCTTAAAGTACGTGCAGAACTGTGTGTATGTGCGAGTATGTGTGTGTATGGCTGTGTACGTTGGCAAACGGGTTCTCGTAGTCGGGTACACTCGACTACAGACTTCTAAATTTTTTCGTATTGTAAGGGTCAGACGGACGGACAGTCGGATAGACGGCCAGACGGACAGACGCCCATGGTTAGATCAACTCGTCTTATCGTCCTGCGATCGTCGTCTACGATGATTTATCTATGTGTAACATACTTTTAGATTTTGCTCATTTCCATCAGTTCCGCTTTGGTCTTTTTTACGGAAAGTGGCTAAAAAGACATTAATTTTGGGGAAATAAAAATTTTATATTCTGGAATTGCAACTGCCTATATTGATTGATATTGTAAATTACCGAATTTGAACGACTCATATCCGATAGCACGCATCACATTGAACGGTTCAATTTGAATTCAACAGTTTAAATTGAAACGAAGTAACCCTGGGAAAAAAACACTCACTGCCTTAGTGAAATAAATTGACTCAAATTTTCGGGTATGAACGGAATCATTGGCGTCAAAAAAAAACAAGTAAGAAGTCTGTAGTCGAGTGTACCCGACTACGAGAGCCCCTTTGCCTACATATACAGCCATACACACACATACTCATATATACACACAGTTCTGCACGTACTTAACCATTGCGCGCACCTTTTATCCCCCCACGATCTATAGCTCGGTACTTAATGTTGTATAACTTCCGTGTTTATTGTTCAAATTTAACGAAATTTACAAAGTAGATGAAGAATGGTCTGCTTAATATGTGTGCGAAAGCGAAAAAAATAAATTTGATCGGTTTAAAATTGTACATTATAATCGATTTTTTCAAATTGCAAGGGTCAGGGGAGGAAACTCGAAAATCTAAAACAAACTTGTATAGCGTACAAACATAACTAATCTACTTTCCAAATTTCGTTGCTCTAGCTATTATTTTGCGCGCACTACTATACCCCCCCCCCCAACACCGGGGCCCAATTCACTACTTTTGATGATGTATAACTTCCGAGATTTTTGATCAATCTTACCCACATTCACAACATCGATCAAGAATGGTCTAATTATGATGTGTACCAAAAACAAATTTGATCGGTTGAAAATTGTGCTTAATAGTAGTTTTTTTCGATTTGCGGGGGTCAGGGGAAAAAATTACAAAATCAAAAACAAACTCGTATAACCTACGAACATAGCGAATCTAGATTTCAAGTTTGGTTGCTCTAGCTCTTACACTCTCTGAGAAACAGGCGTTCATACAATATGTCAGACGGACAGACAGACAGAGCTAGATGAACTCGTCTTGTCGTCCTGATTCAGAATATATATACTTTATGGGGTCTCCGATGATTATTTCTATGTGTAACATACTTTTTGATTTTGCACATTTCCAATAGCTCCGCTTTGCTTCTTTTTTACAAAAAGTCAAAGGGGCAAAAAAACATCAGACACTGAAGAGCCAGCATGTTCTTTGTTTTTCACTACATTAGGCTAATTAATATTAAGAAAGTAATAGTGCTGGCCAGAGAACGGCATCGATTGAGTGCAAATCGTGCATACACGAAAAATCGTTGAATAATTCAAACCTCCGCCTCAACCGCTCAAAACGCTCATATGGTAATCTCATTTGACTGATGAAAATTTTTTTTTTAATTCATTCAAGTTTTTGATGTTGTGTGAGTATACTCACGCTCATTTTAAAACCGTTACCTTCTGCTCATTCTGCAATAAGCGGTTGTGATTCGAAGTTGAATGTATTCAACTTGTGTGATTTGTTCATGTGTGACGTGAACAACGGTTGTATGTGCAGTGCTGATTGTAGCGGATATTGAAAGATTTGCATGTTGTTGCTGTTGGTATTTCCACTACCTGCTTTTGTGAACAGTCGCTGTCTTGGAATACAATAAGATAACTGTTGATTCCTTTTTTTGTCTACTACCTAAATTTGTCGAAAATTCCACTTAGTAAACGCAAAGATTTACTCTTTTGCTATTGTTGATTTTTGTAATTTTGGTTGTTGGTATTGCCGAAAATTATATGACACTTAAATATGTAACATTTAATGATTATCTGATTCATTTAAAATATTATTTCCACTTTTTAATACCATTTTTACTATGTGAAACATCTAAAAATAACACTGAATTACAAAAAAATAGACATTAATTTTGGGAAAATAAAAATTTTCTGTTCTGGAAGGCAACTGCCTATATTGATTGATATTGTAAATTGCCAAATTTAAACGACTTATATCCGATAGCACGCATCACATTTCCTAGTATCCGAATATGACCGGTTCATTTTGAATTCAACAGTTCAAATTAAAACCAAGTAAGCCTGACAAAAAACCGCTCACTCTCACTCAACGCTGCTTTTTGCGTGAGTGAATTATATTGACTCAAATTTTTGGGTATGAATAGAATCATTGGCGTAAAAAATATATGAAGGCCCGAGCGCAATCACGACTTTTTGTAAACGTAAGATAAAAGTGTAACTGTAACTGTTTATATTTATTAGCCCGTTTTCTTGTTAGACATAAGAATTCCAGTTAAAAAAAAAATTGCTTATAGAAAAAATAAGGGTTTAAAAAATCTTTTATTTATCAATATTATCATTAAATATGTTTTTATTATGCCTCGCTTTTGAGAATATCAACCATGTGTATGGAACTTTCCTTAACTGTAAACTCCTTCAAATATTGGCTCGATTTTGCTACAACGCATACACGTACCTATATAAAGATACAGTGTAAAGAGCACATTATATAATAGTTATTATAATGACATTTCAAATCAGGAAGTATCAGTCTGCAGCTAATTCAGCTAAAACAGTTTATTATTTTTTTAATTCTCTGAAGAAATTGTAAGCAGCGAATTCATTAAGCCTACACTATATTTAGCATCTTTGCCTTTTTGTAAAAAAGAAGCAAACCGGAGTTATTGGAAATGTGCAAAGTCGAAAAGTATGTAACACACAGAAATAATCATCCGAGACCCCATAAAGTAAATATATTCTGAATCAGGACGACAAGATGAGTTGATCTAGCCCTGTCCGTCTGTCTGTCCGTCTGTCCGTCCATCCGTCCGTCTGTATGTCCGTCCGCCCGTCAGTCCGTCTGTCCGTCCGTATGAACGCCTGTTTCTCAGAGACTATAAGAGCTAGAGCAACCAAATTTTAAACTTAGATTTGCTATTTTCGTACGCTATACGAGATTGTTTTTGATTTTTGAATTTCCTCCCTTGACCAACGCAATTAAAAACAAGTAAGAAATCTGTAGTCGAGTGTACCCGACTACGAGAGCCCCATTGCTACATATACAGCCATACACACACATACACACAGTTCTGCTGTTTTATGTTAGATGGTGCCAAGAAGCAGTTGTGCCGGCAGCCCCCTGCATGGCGATCGCCCTGTAAAAATTAAGCAGAGGAGTACACTACAAATAGTTTCAATAAGTTACTGACCCTGCCCATAAATGGTAAGGCACACCAAACACACAATTCCCACAAACCCACTCCGCGTCTGACTCACAGTGAGCGGCGTAGTGGTCTGCGTCTGTATCGTATCGGCCGGCAGCTCTTTTCATACCCGGTGTGGGTGGGAGAACATAACACCCTGGCAGTAGGTAAAATGCACTATTTTAAAAAAAGAGAATAATGTCGAGGAATAACAACATTACTCCAGGTGGCAACCACAAATGTGAAAATACACCCGTGGATACAACCACGGCTAAGGCACGGATTCTGGAGGCCCTAACTCCCATTCTCGCATGCACTGTTACGCCGGTGGCACACTTGGCCGACGTAATAAGTTAAGCTACAAACACAAGCAAAATGGCACACGTTGCGACATGTTTAGAAGCATCCGTGCTCGCTAAAGCACCCAGGTTGGCTCGGTATCTGCCGGCTCCGTCGTCTACTATGGGAAACACTGATCGCCAAGCTCAGTTTGCCATCCAAGAAGTCGGTGATATAGAGAACACCACTTCCAAAAGGGCCAGAGAGATTGCTAGCTTAACGACTAGCCCAAAGAAGCAACACAAGACGACCAAGACCTGCACTGGATTCATCACTGAATTAGGAACAATTCTTGATGAATGGTGAATGAAAAACAATTCTATACCAGGTGAATGAAAAGGAGCCATTACAATGCTCAATAAACTCCAGCCACAAAAAAATGCTAGCAAGGATGAAGTAGCTACAAATCATGCTGGCCGCACAACTAAAGTCTACACTGGAAAAGGAGGAAGTCACCACGCAGACGACGCCACCAAAATCAGAGAGACCGGAGCCAACGCGGGAACCAAAGAACGCAGCTACAAATAAGCTGAAGCCAAAACCGGTAGTCAACAATTAGCAAAGAGGGCAACTGGGAACGGTACATCCAGCCCCAACGGACAATCAAATAGTTCCTCTGGCGACACATGGAAAACAATCCAAATGGACGAAAATTCAAAATAAAAAGCGACCAAGGCAAAAACACAGTCGTCCAAATGCCATCATTGTAAAATGCTCTGATGATGCATCATACGCGGATATGCTCAAGCTGGTCAAGGCGGCCCCAACGATGCAAAACCTCAAAGACAATGTCCATGGGATTAGGAAGACTACATCTAACGACCTCCTGTTCCGCATGCCGCTGATCCCTCTACACACCAAGTGCACAGCGCGATAAAAGAGGCGCTGAATGGCAAGGCCGAGGTCAACGAAGCGATCGAGAAGCTGCTGGTTGAAGTGCATGGCATCGAGGGAGACAGCACGTACCAGGAGGTGATCGACGCGTTATCAGCGAGCCTCGAGAGCAAAATAGTGGCAACCCCCAAAATGAGGAGAACGGATGGGGGTACGCAAATCTCCTCTATTATGCTGGAGTCCAAGGCAGCAGCAAAACTAAGAGATATGCGTAAATTACGCATTGGATGGGGCATCTGACGAATCAAGGCAAGAATCCTGTGCCACACGGAAGTTGCTACAAGTGCGGCCAATCTGGCCATAGCAGCAAAGAGTGCCAGAATCAGCCAGCATGCATAGTGTGCTGCAGAAACAATATCGAAGGCAAATCGGCAGCGCATTCTTTATTGAGCAGGATGTGCCCCGAATACATAGGAACGTTAAAAATGACAAAAAAATGGTTAAGTTCCTGCAACTTAACCTAAATTATTGCAGGGCGGCTCAAGATCTGCTGGAGCAGACAGTCCTAGAAGAAAGGATAGACTTCGCCATAATATGCGAACAGTATACGACCAAACATGAGGGCATCTGGCACGCAAACACTGCTGGGAACGCAGCTATATGGAGTTGTGGAAAGCCACCGTGCCAGCTATCGCGCTGAGCTACGGGTAGGGGGTACGTAAGAGCGGTATGTGACGGAGTCACAGTATATAGCTGTTATATAGCCCCAAGCATACCGCTGACCGAATTCGAAGACATCGCACAATGTATTGCCCATGATGCGCGCGACAAAAGCCCCTGCATAATAGCTGGCGACTTCAACGCTTGGGCAACGAACTGGGGAAGTAGATGAACGACCCAGCGAGGCAGAGCATTACTAGATGCTTTTGCAACAATCGACGTTTGATTGCTGAACACCGGCGGCCAGAGCACGTACTGCAGCGCAGGACGAAAGTCAATTATTGACTTTACTTTTGCAAGCCCGGCTATTGCAAGTATCTGGAGCATATACCCAAAGCGACCACTTCGCCATGCTCATGGATACCACTAGTCGCATGCAGGGAAGCTGTGCTAGCAAGCATATGGGGTACATGGTGCAAACGCTAAACGCCGAGCTGCTACAAGACTGTATTGCCAATGGTATAGTCAGTGGGGATGCCAATGACAGTGCAGAACAACTAGCAGTATTGGTCAAGGCTGCATGTGACATGGCGATGAGGCGATCGTTCAGTGGAAGGAACACGAGGAAACCAGTCCCTTGCTGGAACCATTCCATAGCCGAAGCTTGCAAGGAATATCTAGCTGCAAGAAGACGCAGCCAAAGAGCAAGAGGAAGCCCTAGTTTTGGCATGTACACACAAGCGTACAAAACTAAAAGAAAATTGCTCAGGGACCAAATAAAAGCCAGCAAAGCAAAATGCTTAAGAGATCTCTGCAACGCAGCCGACGCTCAGCAATTCGGATTGGCGTACAAACTAGTAATAGGGAAACTTGCCAGACAGCCAACTCCAAAGAGTCCACATATGCTGGAAAATTTAGTACGAACACTATTTCCCAGCCAGATAGTCAACAACGCAGAACACCCATACGACGACTACAATCATTTGGACACCATAGAGCCGATCACAGCTGCCGAGGTGTTGTAAATAGCAGCCAAGCTAAAAAATGACAAATCACCTGGACCTGATAACGTACCAAACCGCGCGCTCAAGCTAATCATTGTCGCACGTCCAGATCTGTTCGTAGATACCTTCAATCGGTTCCTAACTGAAAGTGTGGTACCAAACAGATGGAGGGTACAGAAACTGGTACTCCAGGGAAGCATGTATGATGACGTATTGCGACTAAGTCTACCGGAAGGGTGCCAGTTGACCGGCTTTGGCGATGACATCGCACTGGTGACGGTGGCTAAAATGCTTAACAACGCCACCACAAAATGCGCCTCAGCAATCGACACCATCATTCAGTGGATGAACGAGAACGGCCTTAGCTTGGCAGACGAAAAAACCGAAGCAGTGCTGGTCAGCAGCCGCAAGAAGGTAGAAACGGCAACCATACGAGTGGGCTCCAATCAAGTACCTGTGTGTGATGCTGGACCATCGGCTTACATATAGGCACCATCTGGAATATGCCGGCAGGAAAGCGGAAGTCGCAACTGTTGCCATTAGCAGAATGCTGGCAAACACGCATGGCCCGAAACAAGCAAGTAGGCGACTCATAGCTGGAGTAGTGAGATCGACACTATTGTATGGTTGCGAAGAATGGGCTGCAGCCATGGATGTCCCAACTTACGGTCGGAGGTGCAGATCAACATACAGACGATGCGCCCTTACGGATCGCCTGCTGCTATCGAACCGTATCCGAGGAAGCCGGCACTAGTAGTAGCCTGGACACTGAGTCCACATGGGCAGCTAGACAGAAAATATAGTTGGCAAAATGCTCGACCGACAAGCCTGCAGTTACTATCTTTGCAATAATGTTAATGAAGGACTTGCGCCGCAGACAAATATTGCGCTGATCAGAGGATCTGCTAGTGTAGTGCTCAACTACACACAATTCTTCCTCCAGCTCCCCACTGGATACGTGAAGGAAAGCATGACGGCAGGCTAGACTGTCTATACACACCACTAAGCTTATAACGGGTCCACTAACATCAATTTAAATGACGTATAACTTCCGAGTTTTTCAATCAATCTGACCCAGATTTACAACATATATCAAGAACGGTCTAATTATGATGTGTGCCGAAAAGAAACTCAATCGAATGAAAATTGTGCCTAATAATCGTTTTTATTTTCGAATTGCGGCGGTCAGGGGAGGAAATTCAAAAATCTAGAACAAACTCAAATAGCGTTCGAAAATAACAAATCTAAGTTTAAAAATTTGTTGCTCTTGCTCTTATAGTCTCTGCGAAACAGGCGTTCATAAAGACTGACGGACGGACGGACAAACGGACAGATGGACAGATGGACAGACGGACAGACGGACATGGCTAAATCAACTCGTCTTGTCATTCTTATCAAGAATATATATACTTTATGGGGTCTCCGATCTTCTATGTGTTACATACTTTTCGACTCTGCACATTTCCAAGAACTGCGCCTTGCATCTCTTTTACATAAAGGTAAAGGCACTAAAATCAAGTAAGAAGTCTGTAGTCGAGTGTACCCGACTACGAGAGCCCCTTTGCCTACATATACAGCCATACACACACATACTCATAGATACACACAGTTCTGCACGTACTTAACCATTGCGCGCACCTTTTAGCCCCCCACGATCTATAGCTCGGTACTTAATGTTGTATAAACTTCCGTGTTTATTGTTCAAATTTAACGAAATTTACAAAGTAGATGAAGAATGGTCTGCTTAATATGTGTGCGAAAGCGAAAAAAATAAATTTGATCGGTTTAAAATTGTACATTATAATCGATTTTTTCAAATTGCAAGGGTCAGGGGAGGAAACTCGAAAATCTAAAACAAACTTGTATAGCGTACAAACATAACTAATCTACTTTCCAAATTTCGTTGCTCTAGCTATTATTTTGCGCGCACAACTATACCCCCCCCAACACCGGGGCCCAATTCACTACTTTTGATGATGTATAACTTCCGAGATTTTTGATCAATCTTACCCACATTCACAACATCGATCAAGAATGGTCTAATTATGATGTGTACCAAAAACAAATTTGATCGGTTGAAAATTGTGCTTAATAGTAGTTTTTTTCGATTTGCGGGGGTCAGGGGAAAAAATTACAAAATCAAAAACAAACTCGTATAACCTACGAACATAGCGAATCTAGATTTCAAGTTTGGTTGCTCTAGCTCTTACACTCTCTGAGAAACAGGCGTTCATACAACATGTCAGACGGACAGACAGACAGAGCTAGATGAACTCGTCTTGTCGTCCTGATTCAGAATATATATACTTTATGGGGTCTCCGATGATTATTTCTATGTGTAACATACTTTTTGATTTTGCACATTTCCAATAGCTCCGCTTTGCTTCTTTTTTACAAAAAGGCAAAGGGGCAAAAAACATCAGACACTGAAGAGCCAGCATGTTCTTTGTTTTTCACTACATTAGGCTAATTAATATTAAGAAAGTAATTGTGCTGGCCAGAGAACGGCATCGATTGAGTGCAAATCGTGCATACACGAAAAATCGTCGAATAATTCAAACCTCCGCCTCAACCGCTCAAAACGCTCATATGGGAATCTCATTTGACTGATGATAATTTTTTTTTAATTCATTCAAGTTTTTGATGTTGTGTGAGTATACTCACGCTCATTTTGAAACCGTTACCTTCTGCTCATTCCTGCAATGAGCGGTTGTGATTCGAAGTTGAATGCATTCAAGTTGTGTGATTTGTTCATGTGTGACGTGAGCAACGGTTGTATGTGCAGTCCTGATTGTAGTGAATATTGAAAGATTTGCATGCTGTTGCTGTTGGTATTTCCACTACCTGCTTTTGTGGACAGTCGCTGTCTTGGAATACAATAAGATAACTGTTGATTCATTTTTTTTGTCTACTACCTAATTTTGTGGACAATTCCACTTAGTAAAAGCAAAGAAATACTCTTTTGCTATTGTTGATTTTGGTTGTTGGTATTTCCGAAAATTATATGACACTTAAATATGTAAAATTTAATGATTACCTGATTCATTTAAATATTATTTCCACTTTTTAATACCATTTTTACTATGTGAAACATCTAAAAATAACACTGAATTACAAAAAAAAAGACATTGATTTTGGGAAAATAAAAATTTTCTGTTCTGGAATGCAACTACCTAAATTGATTGATATTGTAAATTGCCGAATTTAAACGACTCATATCCGATAGCACGCATCACATTTCCTAGTATCCGAATATGACCGGGTCATTTTGAATTCAACAGTTCAAATTAAAACCAAGTAAGCCTGACAAAAAACCGCTCACTCTCACTCATCGCTGCTTTTTGCGTGAGTGAATTATATTGACTCAAATTTTTGGGTATGAACAGAATCATTGGCGTAAAATATATATGAAGGCCCGAGGCGCAACCACGACTTTTTGTAAACGTAAGATAAATGTGTAACTGTAACTGTTTATATTTCTTAGCCCGTTTTCTTGTAAGACATAAGAATTAAAGTTGAAAAAAAAAATTGCCTATAGAGAAAATAAGGGTTTACAAAATCTTTTATTTGTCAATATTATCATTAAATATCTTTTTAGTACTGCCTCGCTTTTGTTAGAATATCAACCATGTGTATGGAACTTTCCTTAACTGTAAACTCTTTCAAATATTGTCTCGATTTTTGCTACAACGCATACACATAGCTATATAAAGATACAATGTAAAGAGCACATTATATAATAGTTATTATAATAACACTTCAAATCAGGAAGTATCAGTCTGCAGCTAATTCAGCTAAATCAGCTTATTATTTATTTAATTCTCTGAAGAAATTGTAAGCAGCGAATAAATTAAGCCTACACTATATTTAGCCCCTTTGTCTTTTTATAAAAAAGAAGCAAAGCGGAGTTATTGGAAATGTGCAAAATCCAAAAGTATGTAACACATAGAAATAATCATCGGAGACCCCATAAACTATATATATTCTGAATCAGGACGACAAGGCGAGTCGATCTAGCCATGTCTGAGCTAGAGCAACCAAAATTGAAATCTAGATTCATTATTTTTTTACGCTAGCCCAGTTTATTTTAGATTTTTCAATTTCCTCCCATGACCCACGCAATTCGAAAAAAAACGATTATTAAGCACAATTTTCAACCGATCAAATTTATTTTTGGCACACATCATTAGACCATTCTTGATCCATGTTGTGAATCTGGGTAAGATTGATCAAAAAACTCGGAAGTTATACATCATCAAAAGTGGCGTTATGTGACCCGGGGGGTATAGTAGTGCGCGCAAAATAAGAGCTAGAGCAACGAAATTTGGAATCTAGATTCGTTATGTCTTACGCTATTCAAGTTTGTCTTAGATTTTCGAATTTCTTTCCCTGACCACCGCAAATCGAAAACATCGATCATAAGATAAAATTTTCGGCACGTATTAATAAGACCATTCCTGATCTACATTGTAAATTTCGTTAAGATTGAACAATAAACGCGGAAGTTATACAACATTAGACACCGCGCTATAGAGCGCGGGCCGCTTAAAGGTGCAATGGCTAAGTACGTGTAGAACTGTGTGTATGTGTGTATAGCTGTATATGTAGGCAAAGGGGCTCTCGTAGTCAGGTACACTCGACTACAGACTTCTCACTTGTTAATGTTGGACAAATCCATTTTCTTCTGCACGACCCATAGCGGACTGTTATATGGGCTCTTTGAGTGCCATATATTGCCCTGCTGAAGCATTTCTTTTACTTGCCTATTAACTTCATTTGTATGTATTTCGGGATATTTATATGTTTTTGAATATATTGGTATGTCGTTTTTAGCCCCTTTACCTTTTTTAAAAAAAGAAGCAAAGCGGAGCTATTGGAAATGTGCAAAATCGAAAAGTATGTTACACATAGAAATAATCATCGGAGACCCCATAAAGTATATATATTCTGAATCAGGACGACACGACGAGTTGATCTAGCCCTGTCCGTCTGTCCGTCCGACTATCCCACAGTCCGTCTGTATGAACGCCTGTTTCTCAGAGACTATAAGAGCTAGAGCAACCAAAATTAAAATCTAGATTCGTTATGTTCGTAGGCTATACAAGTTTGTTTTTGATTTTTGAATTTCCTCCCCTGATCACCGCAATTCGAAAAAAGCCGATTATTAGGCACAATTTTTAACCGATCAAATTTATTTTTGGCACACATCATTATTAGACCATTCTTGATCGATGTTGTGAATCTGGGAAAGATTGATCAAAAAACTCGGAAGTTATACATCATCAAAAGTGGCGTTATGTGACCCGGGGGGTATAGTAGTAAGCGCAAAATAAGAGCTAGAGCAATGAAATTTGGAATGTAGATTCGTTATGTTCCTAAACAATACGAGTTTGTTTTAAATTTTCGAATTACCTCCCCTGAGCACCGCAATTTGAAAAAGTCGATTATAAGATACAATTTTCATTTGATCAATTTTTTTTTCGCACATATATTAAGTAGACCATGTGAATTTCGTTGAAATTGAACAATAAACAAGGAAGTTATACCTCATTAAGTACCGCGCTATAGAGCGTGGGGGGGCTAAAAGGCTAAGTACGTGCAAAATTGTGTGTATGTATGAGTATGTGTGTGTATAGCTCTATATGTAGGCAAAGGGGCTCTCGTAGTCGGGTACACTCGACTACAGACTTCTTACTTGATTTTAGTACCTTTGCCTTTTTGTAAAAGAGATGCAAGGCGCAGTTCTTGGAAATGTGCAGAGTCGAAAAGTATGTAACACATAGAAGATCGGAGACCCCATAAAGTATATATATTCTTGATAAGAATGACAAGACGAGTTGATTTAGCCATGTCCGTCTGTCCGTCTGTCCATCTGTCCATCTGTCCGTTTGTCCGTCCGTCCGTCCGTCTTTATGAACGCCTGTTTCGCAGAGACTATAAGAGCAAGAGCAACAAATTTTTAAACTTAGATTTGTTATTTTCGAACGCTATTTGAGTTTGTTCTAGATTTTTGAATTTCCTCCCCTGACCGCCGCAATTCGAAAATAAAAACGATTATTAGGCACAATTTTCATTCGATTGAGTTTCTTTTCGGCACACATCATAATTAAACCATTCTTGATATATGTTGTAAATCTGGGTAAGATTGATTGAAAAACTCGGAAGTTATACGTCATTTAAATTGATGTTATGGGCCCGGTGGGGCTTAGTGGTGCGCGCAGACCGCGAGACTGCCGTCAGGCTTTACTTCACGATCTAGTGGGGAGTAGAGGAAGAAATGTGTTTTGTTGGCATTACACCAACAGATCCTCTGATCGGCGCAATCTTTCTCTGTGGCGCAAGTCCTTCGTTATTGTTGCCGCAAAGATGGCAACTGCATCCCTGTCTGTCAAGCATTTTGCCAACTATATTTTCTGGGGTCAACCGTCCATGTTGGGCCCGAACACCTTCGTATAGTAGGCATTGGAAAAAGGCATGCTCACCATCTTCAATTGCGTCACCACAGTGGTCGCAGAGTGGGCTTCTCTGCAGCTTGAGTAGCTTCAGGCCATCACCCGTCATAAGTTGGGCAGTATTGAAGTCTACCTGCCCATGTTTCCTAAGTATCCAGGGGACTAAATTTGGTATGAACCTCGTGGTCCATTTGCCACTAGTTGCACGACACCATATTTGTTGCCATATGTTTACAAATCCTAGTCGCAGGTGGGCTCTGCCTACCGTACCGGTTTGCGGTCGAGTTGTTAGTAGCTGCAGTGGACTCATG
>JBAMBS010000406.1:0-14702 GCA_037044455.1 Zygothrica quintamaculata | reverse complement strand
CACCCAAAGCTCTCCATAGCGGCCATGCCAACATGCAGTGTTACCAGCTAAGGATAGAAAAGTCTTTCTGTGGCTAACTTAACATAAATACTGCACTATCGATTACTTATGTTAACTTGTATACGTGTACGAGCGTCAGCCACACACACTGCAGTGCACTTAAATAGAAACAAACAGAAAATATATATACAGTAATACATACAGATAATTAAGACACTACAAATATTTTTTAGCCCCTTTGCCTTTTTGTAAAAAAGAACAAAGCGGAGCTATTGGAAATATGCAAAATCCAAAAGTATGTAACACATAGAAATAATCATCGGAAACCCCATAAAGTATATATATTCTGAATCAGGACGACAAGACGAGTTGATCTAGCCCTGTCCGTCTGTCTGTCCGTCCGTCCGTCCGTCCGTATAAACGCCTGTTTCTCAGAGACTATAAGAGCTAGAGCAACCAAATTTTAAACCTAGATTTATCATTTTCGTACGCTCTATAAGTTTGTTTTTGATTTTTAAATTTCCTCCCCTGACCCCCGCAATTCGAAAAAATCGATTATTTAGCAAAATTTTCAACCGATCAAATTTATTTTTGGCACACATCATAATTAGACCACTCTTGATCCATGTAGTGAATCTGGGTAAGATTGATCAAAAATCTCGGAAGTTATAGATCAGCAAAAGTGGCGTTATGCGCCCCGGGGGGGTATAGTAGTGCGCGCAAAATAAGAGCTAGAGTAACGAAATTTGGAACGTAGATTGCACGAATTATGATGCGGGAGTCTAAGAAGAACCGACATAGCGTCGAGATAAATTATAAAAAATATTTTAAATAATTTTTGAAAAGATTAATTAAAAATATATTGAAGCAACGACGGGTAAGACGGCTATGTACGCAGCCACAGCAAGGCAACGCATATCCAGCACGGGAGAAGCAGTAACAACAGCAACCCGGTACGCGGCTGATTTATGCGCAGCAGGCCCAGCGACTACGGGTGCAGCGAGTACGGTTGCAGCGACAACGGGTACTACCGCCGAGGGAGCAGCAACAACAACAGCAGCAGCACCATCCCCGCGACCAAGTATCGGGTACCTCCCGTGGTTATGGTCTGTGGCTGGTCGTCGAGGTGCCCACTGCCACCTATGTTGTGCAACGTGATCCCCTCTGGGGGCACAACAGGGTCATGTGGGCAGGTACCCATCCTGTGCAAGGCACCAAGATACCCTCTTGGGTGTGCTCGGAATCCCACCCAGTCCCAAACCGACCGGGATTACCCAGGACGAGTGCGGACTCTCTCGTGCACACCCCCAACCCGCTGATCCTATTGCTCCATACGCGAATCACTCCCATTGATTTCCTCCGCCAATTCACCATCATCTTTTTGTTGTGCACTACCATTAACACCGCAAGGAGCGGATCGTACATACAAATGTTTAGTAAGGGACCTGGGGGACGCTGAGTCACTTCGGCCATCCAGAACTTCCTTAGTACATTTCATGAGACCGCATATAGTACATATATTCTTGATCGGGTCGACTAGATGAGTCGATCCAGCCATGTCTGGCCATTCGATTGAAAGCCTAAACATAGACATTTGATAACACCAATGTTCGGTTTTTCGTACATATCGAACATTGATTGTAGGCTGTCGACAACGATATCGATATCAACATCGATGTTTTCTAAACATCGAGTATCCCTTTCGACGCATTACTGGTTTTCCATTTGGAGTACAAGTATGAAATGTAGGTACATTAATGGCATCAGAAGTGACATTGGTTACAACAGCATTAGCTAATTAAGTACGGAATATTTGTTAAAAGCGTCATAAAACTATTACTTATATTTTTCTATAGAAATACTAAAAATCTTTGCACTTTTATATTTAGTTTAAACTTCTGCATAGAAATTTACATTTGCACATTTTTTAATAACATCTTCTTCGGTGAATCGACTTGTTGTTTGCTTTATATGCCGTTGTGTATCTGTTGAACATTTTCATTTGTGAGGATAATCACAATTTAGTTTCGAAGTCCATATTATTACCTAGCGTTACATGTAGTTACTCGTTTCAACGGTGAACTGAAACTGATTGCTTTGCATTTTTAGCATGTAAACCTTATGAAGAATTATGCTCTGTACTGCTGTTATCATCAGCTATGGAAACAGCGCGCTAACAGCTTCCCTTTATAAATGACTCTCTTGGTTCATAACGTCAACTACTTTTTTGTGTGCTAGGGCTGCCAGATATTGAGAGTGGGAAATAGCTGATTTCAGGAATAGCTGTGTAATAAAAACACGTGTTTTGCGTCCACGATTACAATTTAAAAAATTTTCGCTTGTTTCTTCTACCTGAAGGCAATTGTGGACCTTTTTTCTTCTTTTTTTTTTGCTCACCACCTTAATTTCAAAAGTGGCTGAAATGATATTTTTCGTGGCTGTGGGCCTACAAAAGTGGCTGAAACAGCCACTAAATGGCTAATCTGGCAGTCCTGCTGGTATAGATTTTAGTCGTTTAAGTTTCAGTTTTTACTAATTTCGGTAAATGGTTGTTGCAAACATTTACGCATTTAACACTACTACGTATGTATTGGGTGCTCTTAAGAACCATTAAGATTATTGCTCTACATTGTAGTTATGGGGGAAGAGTTCTACCATTCGATCGTAACTAGCATTATATCAAATTCATATTTGGTTCCTCGTAAATTGAAAATGTGCAATTCATGTGCCCAATTCCAATTTAAAACAAATCAAATGTGAATGCAAATGTGTTTACATGTAAATTAATATAATTCATATATTTTGTTCTAACAAAATATATCTTCGACCTTTTGTATCAACAAGTATCTGCTCTAATATTATATAAATAATATTAGCAATTGCTGTCTCCAATTGTTAGGCGGTGCCCGAACAATGAGACGCAACGGTCGAGTAAACGTGTTTACTCAGACTAGCTGATACGTTGATATACCTTTTTGATATCTTGTATCAACAAACGTCTGCCTTAATATTATATAAATAATATTACCGATTGCTGTCTCTAATTGTTAGGCGGTGCCTGAACAATGAGTCGCAACGGTCGAGTAAACGTTGTTTACTCAGACTAGCAGATGTGTTGCTGATGTATTCTGTGCTAACAAAATACGTTGATATTAATTTTGTCTCCCACGTGTTATACGTGTTAATGAATAAAAAGTCTTTGTGAATTTACTCCGCTCTGTGATGTGCTTTATTTAACTATCCAATTCCAACTGATCTCACCCAAAGCTCTCCATAGCGGCCATGCCAACATGCAGTGTTACCAGCTAAGGATAGAAAAGTCTTTCTGTGGCTAACTTAACATAAATACTGCACTATCGATTACTTATGTTAACTTGTATACGTGTACGAGCGTCAGCCACACACACTGCAGTGCACTTAAATAGAAACAAACAGAAAATATATATACAGTAATACATACAGATAATTAAGACACTACAAATATTTTTTAGCCCCTTTGCCTTTTTGTAAAAAAGAGCAAAGCGGAGCTATTGGAAATATGCAAAATCCAAAAGTATGTAGCACATAGAAATAATCATCGGAAACCCCATAAAGTATATATATTCTGAATCAGGACGACAAGACGAGTTGATCTAGCCCTGTCCGTCCGTCCGTCCGACCGTCCGACCGTCCGTATAAACGCCTGTTTCTCAGAGACTATAAGAGCTAGAGCAACCAAATTTTAAACCTAGATTTATCATTTTCGTACGCTGTATAAGTTTGTTTATGATATCTTAATTTCCTCCCCTGACCGCCGCTATTCGAAAAAAATCGATTATTAAGCAAAATTTTCAACCGATCAAATTTATTTTTGGCACACATCATAAAGTATATATATTCTAAATCAGGATGACAAGACGAGTTGATCTAACCCTGTCCGTCTGTCTGTCCATCCGTCCGTCCGTCCGTCCGTATGAACGTCTGTTTGTCAGAGACTATAAGAGCTAGAGCAACCAAATATTAAACCTAGATTTATGATTTTCGTACGCTGTACAAGTTTGTTTTTGATTTTTCAATTTCCTCCCCTGACCCCCGCAATTCGAAAAAATCGATTGTTAAGCACAATTTTCAACCGATCAAATTTATTTTTCGCACACATCATTATTAGACCATTCTTGATCCATGTTGTCAATCTGGGTAAGATTGATTTAAAATCTCGGAAGTTATACATCATCAAATGTGGTGTTATTGGTCCAGGGGGGGTATAGTAGTGCACGCAAAATAAGAGCTAGAGCAACGAAATTTGGAACGTAGATTTGTTATATTCGTACGCTATTTAAGTTTGTTTTGGATTTTTCAATTTCCCCCCCTGACCCACGCAATTTGAAAAAAACGATTATTAAGCACAATTTTCAGCCGAACAAATTAATTATTGGTACACATCGTAACTAGACCATTCTTAATCGATGTTGAGAATCTGGGTAAGATTGATCAAAAATCTCGAAAGCTATACATCATCAAATGTGGTGTTATGGGTCCCGGGGGGGTATAGTAGTGCGCGAAAAATAAGAGCTAGAGTAACGAAATTTGGAACGTAGATTTGTTATGTTCGTAGGCTACACGAGTTTTTTTTAGATTTTTCAATTTCCTTCCCCAACTCCCGCAATTTGCAAAAATCGATTTTCAGATACAATTTTTAACCGATCAAATTTTTTTTACGCACACATATTAAGTAGATAATTTTTCATATAAGTTGTGAATTTCGTTAAAATTGAACAATAAACACGGAAGGTATACAACATTAAGTACCGTGATATAGAGCGTGGTGGGCTAAAAAGTTCGCGCAATGGCTAAGTACGTGCAGAACTGTGTGTATGTATGAGTATGTGTATTTATGGCTGTATATGTAGGCAAAGGGGCAAAGGTCGGGTACACTCGACTACAGACTTTTTACTTGTTTTTCGTTCATTACCGTTCAGAGATGCGTTGTTTCGCATATGACTCGTTCATATTCGGTAATTTTCGAGTTAATACAGGCACTTGCATAAAAAAGCATACAAAATTGATATTTAATTAAATTTCGTAAAGTGAGCAACATGGAGCAGGCTAATATATTACAAACAAGTAAGAAGTCTGTAGTCGAGTGTACCCGACTACGAGAGCCCCTTTGCCTACATATACAGCCATACACACACATACTCATACATACACACAGTTCTGCACGTACTTAGCCATTGCGCGCGCCTTTTAGCCCCCCACGCTCTATAGCGCGGTACTTATTGTTGTATAACTTCCGTGTTTTTCGTTAAATTTTAACGAAACTCACAACGTAGATGAATAATGGTCTATTTAATATGTGTGCGGAAAAGAAATTTTAACGGTTAAAAATTGCACCTTATAATCTTTTTTTTCGATTTGCGGGGGTCAGGGGAGGAAATTCAAAAATGAAAAACAAACTTGTATAGCGTACAAACATAACAAATCTACGTTCCAAATTTCGTTGCTCTAGCTCTTATTTTGCGCGCACTACTATACCCCCCCGGGGCCTATAACGCCACTTTTGATGATCTATAACTTCCGAGATTTTTGATCAATCTTACCCAGACTTACAACATCGATCAAGAATGGTCTAATTATGATGTGTACCAAAAATAAATTTGATCGGTTGAGAATTGTGCTTAATAATCGTTTTTTTCGATTTGCGGGGGTCAGGGGAGGAAATTCAAAAATCAAAAACAAACTCGTATAACCTACGAACATAACGAATCTAGATTTCAAGTTTGGTTGCTCTAGCTTATATAGTCTCTGAGAAACAGGCGTTCATACAGACGGACAGACGGACAGACGGACAGACGGACAGACGGTCAGACGGACAGACGGACAGACGGACAGACGGACAGACAGACAGACGGACAGGGCTAGATGAACTCGTCTTGTCGTCCTGATTCAGAATATATATACTTTATGGGGTCTCCGATGATTATTTCTATGTGCTACATACTTTTGGATTTTGCACATTTCCAATAGCTCCGCTTTGCTCTTTTTTTACAAAAAGGCAAAGGGGCTAAAAATACGCGCAAGGACATATACTTTGTCAAACAGACATAAGGGCAAGGCCTTTGTGTGGAACGTTTTGTCCGAGATAATGATATATTGTATTGCCAATCTTGCAGTAGTATTCTTGAATACTCACAGAAGAGTTCGTCAAATTTATGTCGGCATAAATTCATTAAGTTACTTAAAGAGGTGAATACCCTGAAGAAAGCCACACCGGTGGAAAAGAAAGCAATTGTAGACGCTTGTGTGGCATGGGTTACAGAGGATTGCCAACCCTTCTCTGTCATTAACGGATCTGCATTCAAGAGCCTAGCCCAGCAGAAAATATTTTTTATAAAATTAAGCACACTCTTTGCCGACTTCAGTATAACCAACATGGAAAAAATAAAATTTGTTACTGACAGGGGCACAAACATTGTAAAGGCCTTGAAAGAGAACATCAGGATTAACTGTAGTAGCCATTTGTTTGCCAATGTACTTCAGCATGCATTTAAAGAATCATTGGAAGTTGCAGAATTAACTGACAGTTGCAAAAAAATTGTGAAATATTTTAAAAAGGCCAACTTATAGCATCAGTTGCTCACTTCGTTATAAAATCAGTGCCCAACAGGATGGAACTTAACTTAAACTTAAAAAAAAGGTATAACTTGTACTTATTAAATAATATTTAAATTTAACATAATAAAATTAAGACAAAGTTTATTATAATGAAATTTGATTTGAATTTAATACATTAAGTTTGTTTTTAATTTGATTTGTATTTACTAAATAAAAAGTAAGACAATAATGTAATATGCATTTAATAAATTGTCGACGTGTCTTCATTGAACATTGACGACGCGTAGTTGACGACACTCAATTTACAAAACCCAACAAAGACACAGAGCGGCAAAGATACAAAAGCGCCAACACCACTCTTGCGAAAGCTCCGCCCTCAACACGCAACAACAAAATGCGTGACCACACGAGAATATGAGAGAGTTAACACGTAAGAGCGCGTTATCGTGAGTGCGCGAGAGGAAGCTCAACTGATCTATTTGCGGATAGCAGAGTGCACAATGCACACCAATGCATAAGCTCGGATAAAATGTCACTGACGTAGAATCAAAATTAGCAGGTCAATAGTTTTTTGGCAAATGTTGCTCGGGGAGTCGAAAAAGAACCGGCATAGAGTCAAGTCGAGCTTTTATATTTCGTGTAATCAGCAAAAATTTCAGAAAAGTGAAAAGAATAGAGCAACGACCAGCAGGACGGCAATGCGAGCAGCGCCAGCACCGGAGCAGTAACAACAACAACTACGTGCGCAGCCGCAGCCGCCTAAAGATTTTTATGTGCAAAGGGCACAGCGCCAGCAACGTCGGATTCAGCAACCACGACCACTACTGCCGTGGGAGCAGCAACAACAGCAGCAGCAGCACCTTCAGCAGCAAGCAATGCGAGCGCCGATGGAAGAACGGGGAAACGGGAGAGTGAAACTTGCGTGCCAGTTCCTATGGAGCACACTGTTAGTAGCAGTTAGAAATAAGGCATATAGGACGTAAGAAAATTGAAAATCAATGTTAGTGATAAGAGAGAAATGTTAGTCATAAGTAAGCCAAATGTAAGCAAGATATGTGAAGATTGCACGGCGACGCCACCGTCACCACGCGCAATGTGCAAGCTACAACAAGTAAGAAGTCTGTATTTGAGTGATACCGACTACGAGAGCCCCTTTGCCTACATACACATGATCCGACCTGTGCTGATAGTTGACCATTCTGGAGGCCCGGATTCAAAAAATATTCGAGTCTTTAACGGAGGGCTCAGACAAGTAGCGACCGTCTGTTCAATTTAGCTTTACCTGGGTATTGCGGAAATCGGCCCAGGCGGACCTTTCTATATTTTCGCAGCTCGTGGGAACATTACCAAGATGAACACAATAAATAATAAACAAATTAATACTCCGACGGAGAATCTAAGCCCGCTCGCTAAAAGTGCCAAAAAACATGCAGAAGTCGTGTGTCGACACTTTAGCACATTGCAACCTAGCCAAAGAAATTGCAAAAGAGGAAGCAATACGAAGGAGTACGAACGCCCGGGCCAAAAGACGTAAGGGGCCGTCCAGCGCCAATGTAGCAAGCGACCCACCTTTAGCAGGGAGGTCTGGTGCTAACCAAGCGCACAAACCCAAAGAGAAAGACTGGGCTGAGCAGCAGGTAGGAGGCAGAAGACTTCCCATAATAAGAAAGGTAAGAAGACTAGGCCGGATGCGATAATCACCGCATCAAAGAGAAGAGCCAGGTACTCCGACATTCTCAAAGGAGTGAAAGGAGATAGCAAGCTGGAGAAACTAGGGAAGGCTGTTGCGAAAGTACGGAGGACACAGAAAGGTGAACTCATACTGCAATTAACTTTAGCAGATAAGGAGATCTCAGCGTTCCACACTGTGATAGGAGAAGCGCTAGGAGAGGAGGTAGAAGTACAGATAAGGATAACCAGTATGAAAAAAACTACCATTAGATAGAATGCAAGCGGCGCTTTCACGAATTCTGCCTAATGTCGGGGGGCCTAGATCGGGTAGGAGGCTACTAATTGCAAGAGTGGTAGCCTCGGTCCAAATTTATGCCGTACTGGTTTGAGCGTCAACGTTCAATGGCAATAGACAGCTTCGGCGAAAGTTGGCTTCGCCTTATAGGCTCAGTGCGCTGAGGGCTATTTCAGGTTTCAGGACTATTTCTGAGGACGCAGCTCTCGTTTTAGCTGGCATGTTGCCAATAGACCTATGTTGCCAACGAGATGATGAGGATCTATGCATGGCGCGCTATCAATGATGGCTAGAACGCAAGGTAGGAGAACTAAATTTTCATTTAACACAGTTTTTTACAGGTTACGGGGGCTATAGAAAATATCTTTTCAGGTTTAGGCATGAGGAAAGCCCAGCCTGTCCGATTTGTCCGAACGCAGATGAAAATGTGGAGTATGTTCTACATCAGTGTGTGAGGTATAGGACACTAGTGGGGGAAATACCTTGAGCAGAAAACCTTATTGGGTTTATGCTTGAGGACGAGGTGAATTGGATGCTCATGAGCAAGCTCATAGTCACCATCCAATGCGATCTGAGACGATCCGAAAGGGAACGTCGACGTGAGCCATAAGGCCATCCGCCCCTGGGAGTACCGCAGGGGTAGTGATGAGAGTGTGGGAGGGTCGGTTAGTTACGTAGGCGCCATAAACGCGTTAAACCGCCATGCAGGAGCAAATTAAAATTCTCCAACTAAACGTGAACCACTGCTCCTCAGCACAAAGCCTCTTGTCGCAAGCCGCAGTGGACCACATGACGGACATCATGCTCCTGAGTGAGCCCTACGTCCCCAACGGAGCTCAACCAGACATGATCGTAGATACGACGGGCGAAGCAGCAATAAGGTGGCTACAGCGCCCAGGAGGTACATGCCCAAGGAAACATTGTTTTGCCTACGTCAAAATTAAAGGGGTACATATGTACAGCTGCTATGCACCCCCAAGCGATTCACTAGAGTTTGAAGAAATGCTCGCACTCCGCATCAGCATAGACAGTGGGAAGTCCTCACTACTCGTGGTTGGCGACTTTAGTGCCTGGGCGATAGACTGGAGCAGTCCTAGGAACACTAGAAGAGGGCGTGCTCTCTTGAACGCAGTTTGCCAACTCGATCTGGTCCTTGTTTACGACGGGTTGAAGCCGACGTTCTCCAACGACAGAGGCTCGTCGTTCATCCAGCTAACATTTGTAAGTGCTACCCTTAACGCTAAGTGACCACTCATTGATTACGTTCAACCTACAACTTGCCCGAAATGGATATCGGCAAAGGCCCAATATTTTATGACGCGCATGGAACACCAGCAAACTTGACAATGAAACATTAGTACATATGACAAATGAGATAACGTCTCCTTACCCCAGTAATGCTGAAGGCATGGCCACCAAACTCGTAGCAACGCTGACTGACGTATGCGACGCGACTAGGCCGCGTAAAAGAAAAGGCAGACGGAGAGCACCAGTCTACTGGTGGAACGATGACATCAGAGACCTCAGAGCGAACTGTCTCAGAGCATGGAGATGAGCTCAGAGATCCAGAGGTCATGTTACTCAAGTACAGCTGGTGGAAGCGTTCAGAGCAAAACCGAACGCGCCGCAGAAAAGCATCGCCAAAGCCAAAGCGGATGTGTGCCAAACCTTCCTGGCGGAGGTGGACAACAACCCGTGGGGCCCAGACTACAAGATGGTGCAAAAACTTCTGAAGAATCCAGGTGTTCATTCACCAATGGAAGCGTTATCATCTACTGCCTATTTTTCTCCAATTTTCTCTAACTGGGAAATTGTGCTCACGCGGTGGATCTACTAACCAGCTGTCTACAGTGTTCGAAACTGTCGAAGATAGCGGCAGCAGTGCATAGTTGCACTACAAAGCGTTTTATACGCTTTAGACCTCGTCAGAGAGCGTGACTTTTTCTTCCGTTAGTAAGCGCGAAATTTAAATTTAATCAAACTCATGGAGAAGCAGCCTGGTATAGGGATAAATTAAAATCCAGGAGCGATGCAAGACGACCCTTTTGCAGCGCACCCTGCGCTACAACGTAGTCCGCCGTTTTAAATTAACACACGGCAGACGCAAAGTGCATCATCACCTGCTGTTCCGGCCGTGAGATGACCAAAATCACTGGGTGAAGCTGTTGCAGAATTGGGACTCACCCTTCAAAGCCTATCGTCCTCAATCTGTGGGCAGAGGCATATAACTACCTCTATGCGAGATGAATGCTCCAAAGTGGTGAGCCTTTATAAGGCTGTTGAAGAACTGGCTGGAGCTTTGAGAGGAGGAGAAAACCGAGGGACACAAACTACACCTCACAGCTTCGACAAGGCAGTGCCAAGGACACTCCAACTAGACGGAGCATCGCAACATATAACTCCCAAGAGACAACGGGAGTCCACGCGCGAGCAGAGAAAAACCCCACCTAAAAGGAGCAAATACCAGGCCCAAATTAACGGCAAAAATTTAGTTAGCAGCGAATCACGGGATAGCCACTCCATCAAAACGATGCCGAATCCACCTCTACCCAATCAAGGCTGGTCCAAAGTTAAAACTAAAACTAGACAGCACAAAGCTCGAACCGATGCAATTACGGTAAAAAGTGTCGACGACAGTAGTTTTGCGGATATTTTGAAGCTGGTAAAAAGCGATCCGTCCCAAGCCCATCTAAGCATGACGTGCAAGGGATCAGGAAAAACCCGGCCCATACCGCGAAGGTATTAGTTAAATTGGGAAGGCTCCGAATCGGCTGGGTCATTTGCCATATTAAGGAAATAGTCCAACCGAAGCGATGTTATAAATGCCAGGAGTTTGGCCATGTGGCACCAACGTGTACCAATTTGGCTGATCTTTCGGGCACATTTTTCAAGTGCGGAGAGACTGGCCACACAGCCAAATCGTGCAGTCAGGCACCCAAATGTAGCCTGTGCGCCAGAAGAGGCGAAAAGTCAATAGATCACGCTACGGGTAGCTACAAGTGCCCAGAGTACCGCGAAGCTGTCGCCAAGCTTTAACTTAAATGTTAAGTTTCATACAGCTTAATCTCAACCACTGCATAGCCGCTCAGGCCCTACTGGAGCAATCAACACTGGAGCAATCAACACTGGAGCTGAATACGGACGTAGCCATACTATGTGAACCGAACCACCGGCAGTCTAATTCACCAGCGATTTGGACTTCTCACGAGAACGAGACGGCTGCCATCTGGATATGCAGTGGAAACACTACTCCACCTATGGAACCCAGATCTTTTAATGGTTTGACGCGTGCAAGAGTGTGTAACACCTGGATATACAGCTGCTACTTAGCGCCCAGTCTCCGGCTGAGTGAGTTTATATCCAGAATCAAAGACCTGGTCGACAATGCAAGGGGTCGTGCACGACTCGTCATAGCTGGCGACTTCAATGCTTGGGCTGAAGAATGGGGTTGCCTGTCAACTAATGCCAAAGGCCAAGCGCTTTTGGAGCTACTTGCACCTCTCGACATGGCGCTACTTAACACCGGCAACCAACATACATTCAGTCGGGCAGGCAGTGGGTCGATCGTCGACCTCACATTCACCAGCGCTTCACTTGCTGTCAACTCCCATTGGCAAATCAGTGAAAAGTACACGGCAAGCGATCACGTCGCCATAACTTTCACCATTGGCGACGGTTCCCCAACACGAACTGCCCCCATAATGCCACTTAAAGCGTACCGAATGGATACATTCAACCCTCGGTTATTTGTGGACGCAATTCAAGGATTGAAGATATTAGGGCGACTCTGAGACCGGAGATATTCATCTTGCTGCTCAGCTAACGGAAGCCTGCAATGTAAGTTGTGCTAAACGGAATGTGTTCAAGCGAAATCACGTACCAACCTATTAGTGGAATGAGCAAATCGCTAACGCCAGATATAACTGTCTCCGCAGCAGAAGGCGCTACCAAAGGGCACATGGCCGTGTTACATTTACTGCCAGAAGGAGGAGTACCGCGTAGCAAGGTGCGAGCTAAAAGTAGCCATACGTGATAGCAAGCGTGAACACTTTCTGCAACTGAGCGACTTTGCAGACTATGACCCATGGGGTAAGGCATACAAATTGGTCGTGAAGCGGCTTAATGCTGGCAGGTGCGCATTGCCAACTGCGCACAGCGAAAAAGTGTCCATCGTGGAGGCCCTCTACCCCAGCAGACCAGCCCTGGAGTACACCCCACCAACGTCGGATCAAGGGCGCAATGACCATTTCAACGATGTGTCCATCGACGAGGTGCTGACTGCAGCTGGCAGCCTTAAGCCCGGCAAGGCCCCAGGATCCGATGGTATCCCAAACAGGGCCTTGAAGATCGCCCTGTTCCAGCACCCCTCTGAGTTCGCAAAATTATTCTATACCTGCCTGCTGGAAGGAGTCTTTCCATCCATATGGAAAAATAAAAACCTATTGCTGCTACCAAAACCAGGGAAGCCACTAAATGAGCCTTCTTCCTACAGACCAATCTGCCTCCTTAACACGGCTAGCAAGGTCTTTGAGAAAATCATTTATTCCAGGTTGGAGCAGGCAATAAACGAGTCGCGCGGCTTAGCACCAAACCAATTTGGCTTCCGAAAGGCGAGGTCGACTATTGACGCCATCAGCACCGTCGTCAACATAGCAGTTAAGGCGATTGAAGGCACTAGGTAGGCTGGAGGTGCAAAAAAGTACTGCCTCATCGTAACGGATGTGAGTAGTTTAACACGGCTAGATGGGACGTCATCTTGGATGCTCTGGCCAGTTTCGGGGTCCCAGAATACCTCGAAAAGTTAGTCAGAAGCTATCTTCAAACACCAAGCGTCTGCTGGAGTCCCGCAAGGATCAGTTCTGGGCCCGCTACTATGGAACATAATGTACGATGGTGTACGGCGTCTTAGCCTGCCTGAAGGTACACACATCGTAGGCTTCGCAGATGACGTTGCCATAGTAGCGGTCGCAAAGAAATTGAACGTGATGCAGGAAGCTTGCAATGAAGCCTTTGGACGTGTGCATCGCTGGCTGAACGCAGTAGGCCTGGAAATGGCGACCCAAAAAACTGAAGCAGTACTCGTCATTAGCCGTAAAAGGGTAGAAACCGCGCAGATAAAGGTATGCGATACCGTGGTCTCCTCAAAGCGTACAATAAGATACCTTGGTGTCATGCTGGACACGAGAAAGTCCTTTCGGGAGCATCTCCAATATATTCACAGGAAGTCAGCTGACTCGACACGACCGCTCTCTCGGATAATGTTGAATACGCGAGGCCCTAAGCAACAACGTCGTCGCTTAATAATGAGCGTAACCAAAGCCACTATACTATATGCAGCACCGGTATGGTATGGTGGAATGAATGTGCCGTCGTACAGTCGTCGACTGCGCGATACCTACCGCCTAAGTGCCATAATGGTTAGCTGCACCTTCAGAACAATGTCCAACGATGCAGTTCTCGTCATCGCTAGCATGGTACCAATTGAGGACCTAACGATTAAAGCTAAGCTGACCCTAACGGCTACCCATGAGTACACCACAGCAATCACACGCACCGCAGAAAGGCAACAAAGCATCGAGCGTTGGCAGCTTCGATGGGACACCTCCCAGAAGGGCAGATGGACGCATCGGTTGATCCCAAACCTTGGAGCTTGGCTTGGAAGTGGACACGTTGAGGTCAACTTTGACCTGACCCAGCTCCTGTGTGGCCATGGTTGCTTCCGGATCTACTTGAAGCGCTTTGGTCACGACGCCACAGAAGAATGCCCTAATTGTAGCCCGGCGGTGGTCGAGGATACGTTCCACGTCATCTTCACATGCGACCGTTTCTTAACACCAAGACGGCAACTGGAGAGGGTAGTGGGTAACCCCATTACACCCGATAGCCCGCAATGCTCGAGTCACCAGAGAAATGGGAGGCAGTTTGTGTATTTGCGGTCACATTAATGACTCAGCTAAAGCTAGCTGAGAAACAACATAGAGCGGCATGAAATCACGGAGAGTAAGCACGAGTTTGCGAAGCAATGCTTTGCGGCAAACTAATGCTTACTTCTCCGTGTTAATCGCTTATATTGTAAATTATTATAAATACTACTCGTAAATAAATAAATTAATATTAAAAAAACCCACACATACACAACAGC
>JBAMBS010000403.1:0-39914 GCA_037044455.1 Zygothrica quintamaculata | reverse complement strand
ATGTATAGTGCCAAAATTTGGAAACAATTATAACACATTGCTGAACGAAAAATCGAAAACTCATTAAAATGCCAGAAATCTGATGCTTTCTATCAAATTGTGTGTTATATAATTTTGATTTTTGAACAAATCCAATAGTTTTCTCTAACCTTCTTCAAAGGCAAGGAGCTAAAACGGGATATGTATACGGGATACGGAACATGGATACATCACTTCACTCCAACCTCCAGCTGTCAGTCTTCTGAGTGGGTGGCGGCCGGTGAAAGCCGTCCGAAGCGTCATAAAACATAAATATCGGAGGGTTAGGTTATGGCGTCCGTATTTTAAGATGTATATGGGATTTTGTACATAGACTACCTTGAAGAAAAATATAAAACATTGCTGGATCCATTACACCCTGCTAACAAGAAAAATCGTCCACATAAGGCAAGAAGAAACCACTGTTTCATTAAGATAATGCACCGTGCTACAAGTCTATGGCAACAATAGTGAAATTGATTGAATTGATCTCAAAATGTACCTCCAAGGCAACAGATATCAGTCAGATAAGGATGTGATTGCCTATACTGATGACTATTTTGAGGGTAAAAATTCATCATTCTACAAAAAAGGCATTGAAAAGGTGATTAACACTGGACTGAGTGTGTGGCCTTAGATGGAAACTATATCGACAAATAATCTAAATTATTAAAAAAAAAAGGTGCTTCTCATAATTAGGCCTGGGACTTATTAAGCGGTATGCTATTTATGAGGTTATTATAGTTAGCATAAGTGTATTTCGAGCTTAGAAATTTTATTGTATTTGAACGGGCTTCCAGCTGTTTTATAAAATATATCAGTGGTCTTTCGTTGTTCTCTCAGTTGTTCCCAAGTTGCATAGTACAGGGAATGAACACTTCATTAGGAGATTTTAAGTGCACTTAGCGGTATCCGCTAGCAATTGATATCTGAGGGACATGGAACGGAAGTCCAGCCCGTTACAGATGATGGGATCGTTACTTTCGCAGCACGCATTTGGCTGAATAAAGCTGCAGGACTATATGGGATCTCAGGCACTGTGGTGACTTTGGATATACGAAATGTCTTTAACTCGGCGAGTGGGGCGAGCATTAAATATGCTCTTCTTAGAATTGGTATACCCAATTACCTGGTAAGAATCATCACAAGCTACCTCTCTGACAGAGTGCTGGAGTATAAGACTGACAGGGGTCCAAAACGGTACACGGTGACAGCTGGTGTTCCACAGGGATCGGTTCTAGGACCACTCCTGTGGAATTTTATGTACGACGAGGTCCTCAAAATCCAGCTACCCTTGGGGTGCACACTAATTGGGTTCGCCGACGACCTTGCACTGGTGATAGTGGCAAAGCAGATAGGAGTAGTGGAAGCTGCAACTGCTTCCATTGGTATCATCTCAGGTTGGATGGAGGAGGCCGGACTGGATCTAGCAGGACATAAAACGGAAGATGTCCCAATAACGAGTAGGAAGAATGCGGAGTTCATCAACGTCAGGGTTGGCAATGTAACAATAAGGTCGAAATTGTTTATCAGGTATCTTTGTGTCATGCTAGACAACAGACAGGCGTCGAAAATGAATGGGGCTCTCTCAAGGATGCTTCCCAACATTGGCGGACCGAAACCTGGAACGCGTCTACTTATGGCGGGCGTAGTTGCCTCAATATTGCTTTATGCTGCACCCATATGAGCATCAGCAGTAGCAAAAAAACAAGCGCCTGGCACAGAAATTGATGACGCCGTACAGGTTGGCAGCCCTTCGGGTAATACCTGTATTCAGAACTGTCTCCGAGAACGCTGCACTTGTCCTTGCAGGTATGATCCCAGTGGACACACTAGCAAGTGAAATGCAAGCAATACACAAGACCCGCACACAAAACGGAAGCACAATACCCGTAGAGACTATTCGGAGGACGGAGAGACAAAACTCTGTGGCTACATGGCAAGCGAGGTGGGAAGCAGTGACTAAAGGACGATGGACATTTCGGCTGATACCCTGCATTGATATCTGGCTTGGACGACGATTGGGTGAAGTCAACTTCCACCTTACCCAATTCCTGACAGGCCATGGCGGCTATAGAAAATATCTGCACAGGTTGAGGCACGAAAATATCCCCGATTTCCCAACCTGTCCGAGGAGCATAAAAGAGCATGTGTTGTATCATTGCACCAGATAAGATGATAAACGAGGAGATCTGCCAACAGGTGGGGGACTGAAGGCATTAATGATGAAGAGCAATGAGCACTGAGTGAGCATCAACCAGCTAATAAAAAGTATCCAGAGTGATCTAAGAAGATGCGAAAAAGAGCGACGTGTGGCGGAGAGTGCCTAATTTGGGCAACCCTTCCTCGCGAAGTAATACTTTGCGGTTATCCCGCGGGGAAAGTGGTGTGTGGCGTGGGGTGAGTTTAGAACGTATGCGCATAAGATGTTTTCTTGCGAACCGAGCATGTTGTTGGCACGGGCAGACACATCTTTAGTAGATTGTCATCCGACTACGAGAGCCCCTTTGCCTACATATACAGCCATACACACACATACTCATACATACACACAGTTCTGCACGTACTTGGCCATTGCGCGCGCCTTTTAGCCCCCCACGCTCTATAGCGCGGTACTTATTGTTGTATAACTTCCGTGTTTTTCGTTCAATTTTAACGAAACTCACAACGTAGATGAAGAATGGTCTACCTAATATGTGTGCGAAAAAAAAATTATATCGGTTAAAAATTGTACCTTATAATCGTTTTTTTCGATTTGCGGGGGTCAGGGGAGGAAATTTAAAAATCAAAAACAAACTTGTATAGCGTACGAACATAACAAATCTACGTTCCAAATTTCGTTGCTCTAGCTCTTATTTTGCGCGCACTACATAACCCCCCCGGGGCCCAAAACGCCACATTTGCTGATCTATAACTTCCGAGATTTTTGAGCAATCTTACCCAGATTCACAACATCGATCAAGAATGATCTAATAATGATGTGTGCCAAAAATAAATTTGATCGGTTGAAAATTGTGCTTAATAATCGTTTTTTTCGAATTGCGGGGGTCAGGGGAGGAAATTGAAAATTCTAAAACAAACTCGTATAGCGTACGAACATAACAAATCTACGTTCCAAATTTCGTTGCTCTAGCTCTTATTTTGCGCGCACTACATTACCCCCCCCCCCCCCCCGGGGCACAAAATGCCACTTTTGCTGATCTATAACTTCCGAGATTTTTGATCAATCTTACCCAGATTCACAACATCGATCAAGAATGGTCTAATAATGATGTGTGCCAAAAATAAATTTGATCGGTTGAAAATTGTGCATAATAATCGTTTTTTTCGAATTGCTGGGGTCAGGGGAGGAAATTGAAAAATCTAAAACAAACTAAATGATTTTAAATTTGAATTTAAATTTAAATTTAAGTTTAAACTAGGACTACTAAAAATTTAATTGAAAATGATCCAACATTTGCTGCAAAGAAAAACCGAATTAGATCATCAATATTAGTAAAACTGTTAGGTATTGTTTGTTAAAAAGTTAATAATTAGATTTTTGTTAGCTTCTAAGGGTAATTCCCAACTGATAACTCTGTAGAGTTTGTTATAGTCAGAGCAAAGTACCCTAAAAGGTTCATGCAATTAGTTGCGTTTTTGGACGCTTTGGGCGGCTTTCACCGGCTGCACGCCACACAGCAGACTGCCGATTTGACTCTGGAGTGAAATGGTGTATCCACGTTTCATCCATTGTGATGTACCGACGCAAAAACTCGACTTATTGCGTGCAAACATCTCTTTGAATCATCAATTCGTTGTTGTTTTTGCTCAGGTGTGAGCAAACGCGGCACTCATTTGGATAACACCTTTTTCATACCCAAATGTTCGTTTATTATAGTGTGTACACTGCCTGTTGATATCTTTAGAATGTCAGCAATATCCATCACTTTCACTTTACGGTCGGACATAATGGTTTTCAGTGTTTTTTTCAACGTTTTCCGGAATAGCAGCGTCATTAGGCCGTCCAGTATGAATGGAATGTCATCGGTGTCTGTACGACCACGTTTGAATTCGGCATACCAATAACAAATGCTTCTTTTTGATGATGCAGAGTCCAAAAAATGGCATTGAACAGTATTTTTTTTTTATTAAAAAACAATGGTAAATCAGCACACGGAATTGCCTTGAATTCATTCTTTTTGAAAACTCAAAAGTAGCGTCACTTAAAGCACTCTAACTTGTAAACAAATGGTCGGATTAACATATTATTTTGACAGTAAGCCTAAAAAGGTTGCCACTTTCGAAGAAAAATATTGATTTAGTATTAGTGCTGCCATCTATATGTCAGTCACACGCATTACGTGCACGACGTGTTAGGTGACTGCACTGGTGGACTCCAGATAAAGACTTAGATAAACATGATTTAAAAATAACGCGTTGTATTCGCGATCGAAGGTAGTCGTCGATGCAGTTAAGAAAGTCTGGAGGTAATGCCATCAAACTTATCTTATTAATTAAGAGAGTGTGATTTATGGTGTCAAAAGCCTTACTAAAATCCGTGTAAATAACATCAGTCTGCATTTTATTCTGAATTCCTTTGAGTAAGTTAGTGTAAGTTAGTGCTTGTAGATCGGGATTTCACAAAACTATGTTGGCTAGGTGATATAATTGAAGTACAAAAGTGCTGAAGCTGAGACGTTAACAATTTCTCATGCACTTTAGGAATAGCAGACATTTTGGAAATACCCCTGTAGTTATTGATATCAGACATTCAACCATTCTTATGAAGAGGAATTATATATGATTCCTTCCGTCTCCAACTAACTCTCAAACCAAGCGGACGCGTCTATCATAAAATCAATTTTCGTTTTTCTTTAAACTCAAAAACCGTTAACTCTTATCGCTTACATCGCGAAACAAAAATAAATCGCACATAATCGGTTTCTCTACCCCCCCCCCCCTCCCCCTACATAACATGGCCTAAGGTCCTCCCAATGCAGGGGACAGCCGCTTTAGTGGCAGCCCCAAAACAAAAAAAAAAGACACCACATAAAGTTCCATGACGAGTACCCAGATCTCCCAGTATCCTCACAACAAAACCCAAGATTCCTAAGAATATCCGCGAAAATCGGTACAAAAAAAATTACTGAACTATCGTGTTTCGCAGTAACCGAGCCCTCCACATTGTATCAAAAGAAATCATCAGCATTTCTCCATTAATTGACGGTGATCTATTAATGCTAGTGAAAAATGCAGATGCGGCTGAATTATTTGTTAATACGACGTGCTTACGCGGATTATGCGATATAGTATGTAAGCTACATGAATCACTAAATTTTGTGAAAGGCACAATCTACGCTCCCTACCTCGCCAACAACGAAAACTCGGAGATAGTTAACAAACTCAAATCCCAAAACGTACATTTCGGTGTACAAGTTTACAAAGACAATCGACGGTAACTCCAAGCCAACCGGTGTTGTACTGGTCACTTTCAACCTATATATCTTACCCAGAAAACTGGATATCAAATGGCACTCCGTAAAGGTGAGGGAATACATCCCAAATCCCATGAGATGCAAAAATTGCCAACAACTTGGTCACACAGTTAAATACTGCAAAAACCCAGACATGTGTAACAACTGTAATCTTCCCCCCCCCCCCTTACCGGAACCCTGCACCCGCACAATTTGTGCAAACTGCAACGGCGATCATCCCGCCTCTTCATCATCGTGTCCAAAATACCAACAACAACGGGAATTACTAAAAATAAAAACCACTCAAAAGCTGCAGTATGCGAGAAGCAAAAACAATACTAAAACAACAAAACTCACACAGTACGGTAAACTCTTCATCTACTTTTGCAGCGATTACCGCTACTAATACAACGACAAATAACAAAACTACACCAAAAACAAATACACAATATGCACAAACAATACCTGCTGATAACGCTCACACCAACTCTTTATCTTCTCCCTCTTTCGCCCCTCTCCCCCCATACTCATCCCACTGCAGTTAGCTCCGTCTCTCCTCTTCCTTTTCCTAGTCCCCCAAACCCCCCTCTTACCAAGGACTGCCCTGTGAAGTCTTATCTTTCACATGCAGCCCAAATCACTCAAAACTCTTTGAGTACAAAAACAAACTCAAACGACGAAACCACTACTACTCTAAATTACATCGCTGTCAATAAAACAAAATCACACGATCATCACGATCAAGACCTCTCAAGTGCTTCTTCGGTTGAGTCGATGGAGCTGACTGACTCAACATAGTCAGTCGCCTGCATCGACCTAGCCGCTATATAGCAAACATAAAATATATATAATTTTTCCAAAATATTTTTTAAAATCTTTCAATGGAATATCAATGGAATATTAAATAACTTTAACGAACTCTCATTAATAATTAAAGAATACGATCCAGATATTTTATGTTTGCAAGAAACTCACTTGCCCCATAATTCCAAAAACTTTATCTGCCCCAAGGCATACACTGGATATTTCCACAACAAATCCGAAAATACCACGGCAAAACAGGGTATCGGCATACTCATAAAACGCCATATTCCTCATTCCCACAAAATCTTTAACTCCAACATACTCTGCTCCTCAATACAGATCCCTTCTGAACCACCAGTCAACATCATTAATATGTATATCCCTCCGTCTCAAGGTTTCCAAAGCAATGACATATCCGATGTTTTAAGAGAAGTTAATGGCGCACAAATTTTATTAGGTGATCTCAACTCTTGGAGTTCCTTATGGGGCTCCCCTAAGGCAACCTACCGCGGCCAGAAATTGGAAAGAATATTTGCGCAGCTCAATTTAGTTGTGCTTAACAATGGGGAACCCACCCACTTATCCACCGATAATACCTTCAGCCATATAGATATAACCATCGCATCCCCACAAATCACCCATAGATGCGAATGGTCCATATCAAAGCAAATACACGGCGGTGATCATTTCCCAATCCACCTTATCATGTCTTTCGGAGTATGTCCTAAAAAATCAGTACCCCCCCTCCCAAAATACAAAACCGATTCTGCAAATTGGAAACTTTTTGAGGAAGTTTGCCTGCAAAAATCCTCAAGCTGGTCCGCTGGCTGCCTTAACCACCAAGTCGCCCAATTAACCAAATGCAACCGTGTTGCCGCAAACTGCAGCATCCCCCAAACCAAAAGCATTGGTCTCAAGGCAAGAGTTTCATGGTGGAACGGAACTCTTCAAAACTTAAGAAACAAAAAACAAAAACTGTTTCATGAATTTAAGCAGCGCATGTGCACCTCCAGTTTGTTAAGATACAAAAAAGCAAATGCAATCTTTAAAAAAGAAGTGAAAGAAGTAAAATAGAATCAATCAAGAATTTCACATCTAGAATTTCCCCTCTATCCTCCTCGAAAAAAATCTGGTCCGACATTAAACAACTATTCGGGGTCCCCTCCATTCCCATAAAATACATCAAAGGTCCGTCCAGTCTAATTTCTTCCCCACACGAGATAGCGGATATGCTATGCCGTACGTGGTCTAGATTATCTTCCGACAGTAACACCTACATACAACATAAACAGTTATCCCTCATCAACCCATACCAGCCGCGCTCAATATCGGCTCAAGCCAAAGAATTGGACTCCAATTTTACAATAGCTGAACTTGAGTCTGCCCTCCAGCGCGGAAGAGGCAAATGTCCAGGCGGGGATAGAATATCCTATCCAATGCTGCAACATCTACCAAATGTTCTGAAAAAGCACCTCCTAGACATTTCAAACAATATGCTCAACAATGCCTCTTTCCCCCACGCGTGGAGATCGGCAATAATAATTCCAATTCTCAAGCCAAATAAACCCGTACACCACACCACTAGCTATCGGCCAATCTCGCTTCTATCATGTCTCGGCAAAACAGTCGAGAAAATGATTGCACGCAGACTCCTGTGGTACATAACGCGGTTCAAGTTAATTTCCCACCACCAAGTTGCCTTCAAACCTAAGCAAAGCACATTAGACGCTCTATTGCGCTTTCAGCATTTCGTGTCGGACTCCCTTTCCACAAGAAATCACGTCTCTATACTGGCGACGGATTTGAAGAGCTTTCGATCGCGTAGGATTACATGCAGCTTTAAAACAAAGCTTTTTAGCTTAATAATAGCTAGTTGGATGTATTCAGATGGCTCGAAAACTATTACCTCTACCACCTGTCGACGATAGTAACAAAATAGTCATCAGGGGATTCCTCCCTAATTACTGCTTCACATTTACGGCAGAAGCTTTCGCAATCTTAAAAGCCTGCCAGATTGCGGCCAAAAAACCTGGATCTCATGTCATCTACACCGGTAACTCGGCTATCCAAAACCCAGATCATTTGGACCCTACAATCGCAGATATCCGAAGACTGACAACTCACCATCTGAAAAAAATAACTGTTTTCTGGGTGCCAAGTCACCAAGGCATCCCAGGAAACGAATCCGCTGACAAAGCTGCAAGCGACGTTAGAATATCGCCAACCCTACTTTTTACCGTCCTCAACAACAAAGACTTGCACAGGCTTGTCAGGCACCACATTTGGGAGGAGAAAATGGCTCTTTGGATAGCCAATCCAAACCGCTACCGCAAAATAAACGCCAACTGCTCGAAACTTTAACTCCCTTCATCGGTGGATAAACGTGCTTGCGCCTCTTTCATCCGCCTGTGCATTGGACACACCCAGCAAACCCACGAACATTTACTCTGTGGTGATCCAAAACCTACCTGTCCTTTCCGTAGGAACAATTTAGACGCCGATCACCTACTCGACACCTGTAGATGTTTAGACAGAGTCAGGCGGTCTGTATTTGGTGCCTCACAACCGTCCACCCTACTTAGCGACCTTCTCTAAAGAACATCAAACTTATTAACACCTTTGTAGGTCTTTGCAAATTTAATATTTAAAATAAAAAATAAGCAATAACAAAAATGTATATAATTAGCATTTGTATTTAATTAAATATTTTAAACTAAAGAAAATATAATAATATAAATGAGTTGAAATAACCAAAAAAAAAAAAAAACTAAATTTTTGGGCCGAAGGCAGATCCAGCTAGTGCTTGTTAAGCTAGTATTAAATTGTATATTTTGTATATATTTAATTAAATTTTAATAAAAAAAAAAAAATAAAATGATTCCTTCCAAATAATTGGGAATGACCTGGAACTAACAGATAAATCAAATAATTGAATTAAAGGCTTACACACAGACCCAGCACAGTATTTGAGTACACATGCAGGAACTCCATCAGGCCCGGGTGAATAAATTGGGCTAATGATATTAAGCTCACTAAGTAGCGAATTTCCGAGGATAGTGGGATTAAAAATGCAGCTGGAGGTATTTTGCCTATACGGATAGTATCTATCACGAGTCGAACCAATAAGTGAATACATAGATTGAAAGAAATCTGCAAATAAATCGGCTGCCGCCTACTCAGAGTTTGCTGTCATTCCTTCATAACTAACAGAGTTAGGTAAAGTAGATGCTTTACGCTTAGTGTTTCCAAAGTTAAAAAATTGGTTAGGATTTTGCGGAAATTGTGAACGGCAACGCCCTAAATAATTATTATAACAAAACGTATTGCATGAGGTAAAGTTTGTTCTGGCAATAAGATACGGAGATAAATCAATAAGTTTTCTTGTAGACTTAAATCGTTTATAATATATCGATTTCATATATTTAAGAATTGCTTATATCTTAGAGAACCATGGAGGTCTACTTGTCCTATTGCACCAAAGTACGCAACTATCAAAAAGTATATTCAAGATATTATAAAAGATTGAAGTAGCTTTAGTTAATGTCAGATCAAACGTATAAAGGGGCCCAGTTGGTTTTGAAAATAAGAACGTTAAGTTTAGAAAAATTACACTTTTTAAAACACCTAGATTTAACCCCAGAGCTAAACGAAGGTGATTCTACAAACGAAGGCAACTCAAACAATATTTTTAAAGTAGGATGATAGTGATCTTCCAGAACAACGAGAACACAAGTTTGCTTTATTGTATCATTAGAAGGGTCCGATGCAAAAATAAGGTCAAGCAAACGCCAATTACCATTTCGGACAGCATTAACCAGACAGACAGAAAGTTCTAATAACGATTCTATAAATTCATTGACAATTACTGGTGACACAAGATAAATGGTATTTGGAAAGTGTAACCAGTCATTTGGCTGATTAAAATCGCCAAAAACAAGCAAGAAATCATTGTTGGATAGCTCGGACGAGATAGAACGGGTGACGGACAAATATGTAGAATAAATTGCGGAATCCGAATGTGGAGGAATATATGAACAGGTTACAACTAAATTAATATTGTTTACATTGTTCTTTACAGCCGTAAATTCAATATTAAACGCACTGTCAATGACTTTTGACTGAGATGGAAGGCTAGAGCGAACAGCAATAAATACGCCACCACCAAAACGAAGCGAACGCTCTTGTCTGTAGAAAATCGATAAGTCGGCAATTTCGGGCTTTAACCAGGTTTCAGTAAAAACTATTAAGTTGGAGTCAAAATAAAAACTATCTAAATAAAGTTAAGACAGTTTTGATTTTAGACCTCTTACATTTTGATAAGTAATAAGAAACTAAGTTGTTAGTTTTATGTTGGCAAACAAGATGAAACGCCGTTAGCATTTCGTGGCAGCACAATCGGAGGCCGATTTCGGTTATTGAGAACAAATTCTTTTATAACTAGATCCTTGGGCCAGAAAGTTTTGCAACAGAGTGTGTTGAAAACATCAGCCGGAACGCTTATTCTAAAAAGAAATCTTTTCCTGACATAAATAAAGTTAAATTTCCTTACCAAAATATTTAGTTTTTTAACTTAAGCTCCGACAATTTCATATTCGATTGGATGTAAGAGTTTACATCATCAACCGAAGTATCCGGCGATAGCCTGGATACAAAAATTTTCTTCTTAACGGAAGTGTTAGCCTCTGGAGGTAATCTAACCGTATGAGGTGGATTAACAATAGGTAATACTTGCGGAGAAATATTAACGCTATTGACAACGGAAGAAGTTTTATTATGTATTATCGTCCGTCTGGCCGTCCGAGATAGACTATAAGAGCTAGAACCAAATTTTAAACCTAGATGCGTTATATTCTTACGCTATACGAGTTTGTTTTAGAATTTTGAATTTACTCACCTAACCACCCCAATACGAAAAAAAAGATTATTAAGCACAATTTTTAATGGATCAAATTTCTTTTTGGCTCACATCATAATTGGACCATTCTCGTTCTATGTTGTGAATCTTGTTAAGATTGATCAAAAACGCTTAGGAGTGCGGTCGCCTAAAAGGCGCGCGCAATGGCTTAAAGTACGTGCAGAACTGTGTGTATAAGTGTTTTTATATTAATTTTATTTATGTTTTAATTATAATAATTTACAATATAAGCGATTATCGCGGAGTAGTAAGCATTTGTTTGCGGTACGGCCGCAAAGCATTGCTTCGCAAACATGTACTTACTATTCACAATTTTATGCCGCTCTTCTATGTTTCTCATTTTGCCAAAGCTGAGTCATTACTGTGGCCGCAAATACACAAACTGCCTTCCATTTCTTGGGCGACTCAAGCATTGCGGGAACGAGGTTATTGACTGTGATGGGGCTTCCAATTACCCTCTCTAGTTGTTATGGTGTTAAAAAACGGTCGCATATGATGATGACGTGAACGGATCCTTGACCACCACCGGACTACATTTGCGGCATCCCTCTGCAACATCGTGACCAAAGTGCTTCAGGTAACTTCGAAAGCAGCCATGGCCAGACAGGAGCTGAGACAGGTAGAAGTTAACTTCACTGTGTGTTCTACCAAGCCAAACCCCAAAGTTTGGGATCAACCGTTACGTCCATCTGCCGTTTTGTGAGGTGTCCTATCGAAGATGCTCTGTTGCCTTGCTGAGGTGCTTGAGATTGCTGTGTCGGACTCATGGGTTGGCGTTAAGGTCACCTTAGCTTCTATAGTTAGGTCTTCAATTGGTACCATGCTTGCGATAACGAGAACTGCGTCGTCGGAGAATGTTTGGAAGGCATAGCTATCTCATATGGCACTTAGGCGGTAGGTAGCGCGCACTCGACGACTATATGACGGCGAATTCATTGCACCCTACCATACCGGTGCTGCATATAATATAGAGGCTTTGGTAACGCTCATCAGTAAGCGACGACGCTGTTGTTTTGGGCCTCGCGTACTCAGCATTATTCTTAAAAGCGCGCGTGGTGAGTCGTCAGCCTTCTTGTGTATATATTGCAGGTGTTCCCGGAAGGACGATCTCGTATAAAGCATGACACCAAGGTAACTTATTGCGCGTTTTGACGATACCACGGCTTTGCATTCTCTGATCTGCCCGGTTTCCACCCTTTTGCGGCTACTGACCAGTACCGCCTCAGTTTTTTGGGTCGCCAATTCTCGACCTGCTGCGTTCAGCCAACGATGCACACGTCCAATGGTTTCGTTACATGCCTCCTGCACCTCGTTCAGTTGCTTTGCGACTGTTACTATGCCTACGTCGTCTGCGAAGCCTACGATGTGTGTACCTTCCGGCAGGCTAAGTCGCAGTACACCATCGTACATCATGTTCCATAGTAGCGGGCCCAGAACTGATCCTTGCGGGACACCAGCAGAACCTTGGTATGAGGCCAGCCCTTCGCTTGGGTTGAATTGTTATTCTGGAACCCCAAAGCTGACCAGAGCATCCAAAATGACGTCCCATCTAGCCGTGTTAAAGTCATTTTTAACGGCACTAGATATGGCGATATGGCAGCACCTCCACCCCACCTAGTGCCTTCAATCGCCTTAACCGCAATGTTAACGACGGTGCTGATGGCGTCGATAGTTGACCTCGCCTTCTGAAAGCCAAATTGGTTTGGTGCTAAGCTGCGCGACTCATTTCTTGCCTGCTCCAACCTAGAATAAATGATCTTCTCCAAGAACTTGCCAGCCGTGTTTAGGAGGCAGATTGGTCTATAAGAAGAAGGCTCTTTTAGCGGATTTCCTGGCTTCGGTAGCAGCAAGAGGTTTTGCTTATTCCATATGGATGGAAAGACTCCTTCCAGCAGGTTTGTAGCGAATAGCTTTGCGAATTCCGAGGGGTGCTGGAACAGGGCTATCTTCAGGGCCCTGTTGGGGATACCATCTGGTCCTGGGGCCTTGCCGTGCTTAAGTCTGCCAGCTGAAGTCAGCACCTCATCGATGGAAAAATCGTAGTGTTGATCGTTGAGCGCTTTGTACAACGTTGGTTGGTTGTTTTCCAGAGCTGGCCTGCTAGGGACGAGAGCCTCTACGATGGACACAATTTCGCTGTGCGCAGTTGGCACTCCGTACCTTCCAGCATTAAGTCACTTGACGACCAATTTATAGGCCTTCCCCCATGGTTCGTATTCTGCAGAGTCGCACAGTTGCAGAAAATGTTCACGCTTGCTATTACGAACTGCTAGTTTAAGCTCACGCCTTGCTAAGCGATACTCCTGTTGTCTGGCGGTAAATGTGGCACGACCATGTACCCGTTGGTAGCGCCTTCTGCTGCGGAGACACTCATCTCTGGCGTTAGCAATGTGCTCATTCAACCAAAAGGTGGGTACGCGATCTCGCCTAAAAACTTTCCTTTTTGAAAAACTTGCATTGCAGGCTTTCCTTAGTTAAGCGGCAAGATGGATTAGTCCCAATTCCGTAATTGATTCACCTAGTGTTTTTGGCCATCTCACGACCGAAACAGCAGGTGAAGAGACACTCTGCGTCTGCTGTGTGTTTATTAAAACGGCGGACTTCGGTGTAGCAAAGAGCGCGCTGCAAGGGTCGTTTTGCATCGCTCCTGGATTTTATTTGATATCTATACCAGGATTTCTCGATTTTTTTTTCAGCCCCTTAGCCAAAAAACAGAAGTAAAGCGGAGATTATGGAAATGTGCAAAATCCAAAAGTATATAACAGGTAGAAATAATCATCGGAAATGATAAAGTATATATATTCTTAATCAGGACAACAATACGAGTCCATCAAGCCCTGTCCGTTTGTCTGTCCGTCCGTCCGTATGAACGCCTGTTTCCTAGAGACTATAAGAGCTAGAGCAACCAAATTTTAAGCGTAGATTCATTAATTTCGTACGGTATACGAGTTTGTTTTAGATTTTTGAATTTCCTCCCGTGACTACCGAAATACGAAAAATACAATTATTAAGCAAAATTTTTATCCGATTTAATGTCTTTTTGGCACACATCATATTTATACCATTCTTGATCTATATTATGAATCAAGGTAAGATTGGTTTAAAAACTAGGAAGTTATACATAATTAAAAGTGGTGTTAAAGAGTCCGGGGGGTTTAGTGGTGCGCGCTAAATAAAAGCTAGAGCAACCTAATTTTCAATCTGTATTTGTTATGCTCGTACGATATATGATTCTTTTAGATTTCTGAATTTACTCCGCTGACCCCTGCAATTCGAAAAAATCGCGCGCAATGGCTAAATACGTGCAGAACTGTGTGTATGACTGGAGCGCCAGTTGGGATGAGAATCTTCTAAAGATGTGTCAGCCCGTGCCAACAACATGCACGGTTCGCAAGAAAGCATCTTATGCGCATACCTACTAAACTCACCCCACGCCACACACCACTTTCCCCGCGGGATAACCGCAAAGTATTACTTCGCGAGAAAGGGTTGCCCAAATTAGGCACTCTCCGCCACACGTCGCTCCTTTTCGTATATTCTCGGATTACTCTGGATGCTTGTTATTATGTGGTTGATGCTCACCCACTGCTCATTGCTCTTCATCATTAATGCTATCAGGTCCTCAATTCTTGGCAGATCTCCACGTTTATCATTGTATCTGGTGCAATGGTACAACACATGGTCTGGGTCTTCTATGCTCCTCGGACAGGTTGGGCAATCGGGGATATTTTCGTGCCTCAACCTGTGCAGATACTTCCTATAACCGCCATGGCCTGTCAGGAATTGGGTCAGGTGGAAGTTGACTTCACCCAAACGTCGTCCAAGCAAGATATCAATGCAGGGTATCAGCCGAAACGTCCATCGTCCGTTTGTCCCTGCTTCCCATCTGCATTTTCGACGGCTTCTTACTGACGTACTCCATGTGTGGATGGAAGCTAAGTCTGTTGTCTACCATGACGCAAAGATACCTTATAAACGGTTTCGACATTATTGTTACATTGCCAACCCTGACGTTGATGAACTCCGCATTCTTCCTACTCGTTATTGGGACATCTTCCCTTTTATCTCCTGCTAGATCCAGTCCAGCCTCCTCCATCCAACCTGAGATGATACCAATGGAAGCAGTTGCAGCTTCCACTACTCCTATCTGCTTTGCCACTATCACCAGTGCAAGGTCGTCGGCGAACCCAATTAGTGTGCACCCCAAGGGTAGCTGGATTTTGAGGACCTCGTCGTACATAAAATTCCACAGGAGTGGTCCTAGAACCGATCCCTGTGGAACACCAGCTGTCACCGTGTACCGTTTTGGACCCCTGTCAGTCTTATACTCCAGCACTCTGTCAGAGAGGTAGCTTGTAATGATTCTTACCAGGTAATTGGGTATACCAATTCTAAGAAGAGCATATTTAATGCTCGCTTCACTCGCCGAGTTAAAGACATTTCGTATATCCAAAGTCACAACAGCACAGTATTCTTTAGATCCTCCTCGCCACCGCACACAGCAGACAGATTGGCCGGTAGCCTGATGGTTCATCTATGAGCTTATTTCCTTTGGGGAGAAGGATAAGGCGCTGCCGCTTCTATTGCTTGGGAAAAACTCCTTCAACTAAGCTTTTGTTGTACGTTCCGCAAACAAAGCTGGTGTAGTAAGAGTGGCCAGCTTAAGACCCCTATTGGGAATGCCATCTAAGACGGGAGCTTTCCTATCACCAAACTGCTCTGCTGCTGCAATTACTTCTTCTTCACAAATCGGATGCCATGGCTCATAGTCAAAGTAGGGGGTTCTCTCCTGTAGTTGCGTATGCTGAGGGAATAGCGCCGTAGCTTTATTTCTCAGAAGTTTTGGGCACGTCACTCTTGATGTCTCCTGGCTTCTAATTGTCTTCGTGACTACCTTATAGGCAGTGCCCCAGGGATCAACATTTGCATCTTCGCATATGCTCCTAAAATACTCGGCTTTGGTAGTCTTTATTGACTGCTTAAGCGCTCGCTTGGCCAGCCTAAGATCTTCAAGCCGCGCACCGAAGCTTCGGCAGCCTCGGGCTCTTTGACAACGTCACCATGCTCGCAGACACGTCTTTTTTAGTTGGCTAATGTTCTCTGTCCACTAATAGCTGGGCGTCCCGCGCATGCATGGTTTGCGACTGGGAATAGCTGCGTTGCACGCATCAACTAGCCTCGCAGATAGATTGCCGTGTCTACTGCTTCGCTTACCGGGTTCCACTGACTTTGTAGGAGAAAGTCTTTGAATACCGCTGTGTCGAAACAGCTGTCCTTACACTTCAGGCCGCTTACGATTGGTTGTTGGGCTCTTCGCTTTTTTCCACCGATTGCAAAGAGGATCGCTTTGTGGTCGCTAGCCGCTTTGCTTACCTTCCAGACAGTTTTCCTGCATAATGAAGGGCTCAAAAAGTGGGATCAATGATAGATCCCCTTCCGGCCTTCCAGTTAGTGAGATCATCACTGGAATTTGCTATTCCTAGCTCAATCGCTGAGAGTTGTTCCAACAGGATAGATCCTCTGGGTCTCGTCTCTTTGCTGCCCCATTCGACAGCCCACGCGTTAGAGTCACCTGCAATCACTATTGGTGCTCGGCCTCGAGCGTCTTCGGTAATGTTCGACAGCATTTGTTTAAACCTTTCCAGATCCCAGCTTGGCGAAGCGTAAAAGTTATACAACGTTATTTCCATCAGCTTTACTCGTACGAATCCCTCGAAGGACATATCAACTTCTTGAGGTGGTGTTTTGATACACCAAATAGCGGCTCTCCTGCATTTACTGGCGACCCATCCACTTCCTAGGATCGGCTTATAGGGGTCACGCAGAAAGGCGACGTCGACTGTGCCGCATCGCAATGGTTAAGGTTTAACTGGATGCACTTCATAGTGATTTTTTGGAAAGAGTGCTTCTAAAAAGAGGGCACGTTCCACTTCCTGCAATATTTTCCCGGTCCTTGCACTTGTCCTTGCAGAACATACATTGAGGGTCTTCGTTGCAGTCCTTCAGCAGGTGTCCCGCCTTACCGCACTATCAACTTCACTTTTTCAGTGTCTGGCCATGTGACCGAGCTCCAAGAAATATTTTGTGATGCTTACTTGTTCACGGACGCGACAACTTGACCTCCCCTCCTTAAGTGTGCCAATCCACAATGCCTTCTTTGCACTCTCTGCAGACAGCCTTATAGTGGCAATTTGGGACTCGCCATACGCCTTTCGTAAGGTGATTTTCTCTGCAGCAACATAGGTCACTTTCGACTGCAATTCTAGAGCATTTAAAACATCATATGTTGTGGTGATCTCATCCTGGTCCTTGTACTCTATAGTTACGCGATGGCTTAGCGATCGCACAACAGCTTGATCACCCAAGGTCTCGTTTACAAGGGTCATAAAGACAGCTGTCTGTTCTCCAGATTTATTCAGCTGCAGCAAGAGTTCGCCTTCTGGGTTCTCCGCATTTTAGAAACGGCATCTCTAAGTACTTTGAGTTTTCCGTCTCACTTTCCGGGTAATGTCAGAGTAGCTGAGCTCGCCCTTTGCTACTATAACAATCGCATCAGATCTTGGCTTTTTGCTATGCATCTTAGCCTTTGTCGGCCTCTTTTTTATCGTCGTCTGCCACTCCGACTCCTTGCCCTCATTTAGCGCCTAAGTTTCCATATCCACAGAAGAGTTTGCTACTGTCACTAATTGCTCCTCTGTCTGCGCCGCTAAATCGGGTTTTTTCCGTTTAGTGCGTGGCGTGGGAGCCTTACTGGGCTGCTTCCTCTTCGACTCCTCTATTGCTCGAAACAGTGGTGAAGCTTGAGAAGACTGGTTTGAACGGATAACTTTCTTTGCAGTGTTGTCGTGTATCTGGATGGCAAAAGCCATGTTATTCGACGATTCCTCTCCAGCCCTCGATACCTGGACAATGCTTGGTGTCGTGTTGATTGGATATCTTGCAACTTTTCTTCCTTTAGCAAATGGGTTCTCCGTATTATTAAGTTTGTGGGTTAGTATTCATTTTGTTGGGTCCCAACTCTTAAGTCGTTATCCATGATCGATGTGCAGTCTCGTATAAAAACACATGGTTATCTTTGCAAGTAGGGAGGCCATGCAAGGGTGGACTCGAACTTTATGAGTACGTGAGTTCAGAGCCGGATCCGCGTTAGTCGGGAGAAGCTAACCGAGCCTACTCCGTCAACTTAATGGCGACGATACAAGAACCGTGCTTTAGAGACTTGCCAATTTTTATCGGGACGGAGGCGGTACCAGCATTAGCCCAGCAGCCATTTCAGCCAGATTTCACTCTGCTAGCACCTTAGTAAGCCTTAGATAGCTGATAACCGTCAGCCCAGGGGTCTCTTGTACAAAAAAAGGGGGGTTCCAATGGTCACATCTAGAGTCTTCCTGGTCTCGACTCTATTCGCCTTCACGCATTTGTTAGTCGTATCACCGAGTACTGTGTATGTGTGTATGAGTGAGTATGTGTGTGTATGGCTGTATATGTAGGCAAAGGGTTTCTCGTAGTCGGATAGACTCGACTACAGATTTCTTACTTGTTCTATTTATTATTTGTACCCCCTATATAAATAAAATTAAAAAACTTTCACTCACACCTTTCAGTTTGTGTGTGTGTATAGCTGTAAATGTCAAAGGGGCCCTCGTAGTCGGGTTAACTCGACAACAGACTTCTGACTTGTTATTATTATTTATATTTTTTTTTTATTTTTATTTTTATTTTATTTTAACACGAAGAATAAAAAGTCGCCGTTTCAATAAAAGGAAGAGATGTCCTGAAGTGACCTTATTCAAATTGTATCTCCTGAGTCGCCTTATATACCGCATTGATGGTAGGCTAACCTGTTAGCGTGAATTCTCAGTCTATTCGTGTACCGACTGATATGGCGTGTAATCTTCTTTTCCACGGTCTCCTGCCGCAGATCACAGTGCATAGTTAAGTTGAGAACAAAATAGTAAGACGTAAAGTTTTGTTCTGTAGCATTTGGATGCGTTTTCGATGGGAGCTTGCAGAAACCCTCAAATTTTAATGCCATATCTCCACATGACGCATTTAATGTGTTATATACTGCGCGTTTACATTGTTAAGGAAGTCTACTCTTCCTTTTCATCATCCACAATAATTGCCTTATATTGCGACGATACCTGATGGTTAATTGTGAATCGCAAAGGTCAACGTCCTATCCAGTGTTAGGCCGAGGTATCGCATATGGTCAGCCTGAGGAATGAACTTATTGCTTAGAGGATCTTCCTTCTTAATGCACTTAGCTGAATTAAAGCTAATATTTCACTTCGTCGCCAACGTTTCAAGATCCTGAACGTACTCTTGCACCCCGTCGGCTGCATCGTAATCGCATTTGGAATTGTATTCAATGGCGACATCAGCATACGTTATCGACCCAACATTTTTACACAAGATGCTACATTGCGGGACTTCAGCATTCTGTTGGTGAAATGGGGCGGTCACGATGGGGCGAGAAGCAGCAGAAGCTACGTGCACTTTCATATAAATAGTTAAAATAACTACAACGTCGTCAATATCCTCGTCAAAGTTCAGATTTATGTTGTAATGGAGTGGTGCCACCTCATAGCCAATCCCCTTGCGTTCCAATCCCCTCCAATAACCCCAGGAAGATTACGAATCCGAAGAAAGTCGCTAGTACCATTAACCATTGGTGCAGGAAGACAATAGACAGCGCCAAGGTCTACCTCGCCGATGTCGGTACAGAATTTGACAAATGATATCTGCTACTTTGACGTCGCATTTCTTCCTTGCAGGAAATTGCCAATATTTGCTCTGACTATTTCCATCCTTTTGGCCTGTAGTTGACGTTTGGTTTGAGGCATAAGAGCAGAATCCGTGGAGCAGCGGAACGACACCTGAATCAAGTTTGTAAGTCAATTTTGAGTTGAATTGAGTTACAAACTGTTTAAGTTCGGTCCTCTTATTAATGTTACCATTAGCATTCCAGATTAGCGCTTTTAAATTGTTAATCATGAAGAGAAAGCAGCGTTAATGGTGGCTAAGACCTGTTCTTGCATCTGCATTAACTTGCCTATCATCTACGTCATAAGCTGGATTGCGAAACAGATTCCAAAAATATCTGCCGCTTTATGTTTCTCCAGCTGCTGGTGCTATTCCTGTTAATAAAAGCGATGTTGCTGCCCCTGTCCACGCGCTCTATCCGCATATAAAATATGCCTGCTGGAAGTACCCCATTGTTAGTTTGTATCCATTTGGTGTGGTAAGGGTGGCATCCTACTTGGATTATGAATAAAGCTTGTAATTGGCCGGGTGTTGTTACTTGCAGTGCGCGTAACTAACAGGTACGGTGCGAGCTGAAATGCATTCGGCTTCTTTGTACGGAGCACTACACTTCACACATACTCATTCCCTGCGGCAGTATTTGGAAATGTGACCGAATTGTTGGAATCGAAACCATTGGGAAACTGTGCTTGACTACCTTACGGACATTTACCCTCACAGAGGTAGTTCAAGGAATGTAGCTCACTATTATACTTTCCTGTAGAAACTGAAATAAAAACAAGTAAGATACCTGTAGTCAAGTGCACCCAACTACGAGAGCTCCTTGCCTGCATATACAGCCATACATACCCATACTTATACATACACACAATTGTACACACAGTACTTTAAGCAATTGCGCACGCCTTTTAACCCCCGCGCTCTATAGCGCGGTACTTAATGTAGTATTACATCCGTGTTTTTATTTCAATCTTAACGAAATTTACAACGTAGATCAAAAATGGTCCAATTATTATGTGTGCCAAGAAGAAATTGAATCTGTTGAAAATTGGGTTTAATAATCGTTATTTTCGAATTGCTGTGGTCAGGGGAGGAAATTCAAATAACTAAAACAAACTCGTATAGCATACGAAAATTACAAATCTAGGTTTAAAATTTGGTTGCTCTAGCTTTTTATAGTTTGAGAAACAGGCGTTCATACGGACGGACGGAAGGAGAGACAGACGGACAGACGACGGGACGGACAGACAGACGGATAGTGCTAGATCGATTCAGCTAGTCGTCCTGATCAAGAATATATATACTTTATGGGGTCTCCGATGATTATTTCTATCTGTTACATACTTTCGGATTTTACATATTTCCAATAGCTCCGCTATGCTTCTCTTTTACAAAAAGGCAAAGGCGCTAAAAAAAAAACACTAAACAGATCAGGTTTGGTTTGGCTAAAAAGGTCAGGTTCAGGTTTGGCTATAAAAAACGATACACAACTCTAACATTTTCAAAATCAAAATAGCTAGTAAATAGCTGAAATGGCAACGCTGGTCTGGACTGAATTCATTTATATTTTGCTAAATCTTTTCATAACAAAAAAATTTTATTGACAACCTACTATGGAGTATATTCGAACATTTTTTGAATGCTTATCATCGCTGTGTAGTTGTTGGCAGTGTACAGATAACTTAAGAGGTCAAGTAAGCTTAAGATATTTTAAGTGTTCATAAATATACAAAAAAAAATTTTTTTTAAGGGAATTGAACCAAGCGAAAGAACTCACCTTCTGATTGATGCCGTTAACCAAAGTCCAACTTTGCGAAGAAGTAACTCTGCTAACTTTGATAATGAATATTCTCATGTCCTACCAAAAAAGGATGATCAAAACGCTTTGTCCAGCCTCGTTCAAAACACAGCTATGTATGTTTTATAATCAAAAACTGTTGCCTATTTATCATTCTGTAAATAGATTTTATTGGTATGTTCATATTATGCAAATGGTTTTCGGAAACAAAACAAGTTGTCCGTCCCAATAAGTATTTTCATAAGACATACAAACTTATAGCCTTGACAGCACACAATATTTTTTAACTGAACATAAAACAAGTAAGAAAGCTGTAGTCGAGTGTACCGTACTACGAGAACCCCTTAGCCCATATACACAGCCATACACTTACATATACACTATCCTACACGCACTTTAAGATATTGCGCCAGACATTTAGCCCTCCGCACTTCATAACGTAATACTTAATGTTGAATAATTTCAGTGTTTTTTAATCAATTTTAATAAATTCACAAATTAGTACAAGAATGGGAAATTTATTATGTGTGCAAAAATGAAGCTCGGATGAATTTTTTTCAAAAGCCAAAGGGGCTAAACAGGATTATTAAGCAATTTTTAATCGATTAATTTTTTTTTGCGAAAATTATATTTCTATATTTTCACTGTAAATTTAATAAAATTTAAACAAAAATAATTAAAATAAATGTAATCTAAAATTGAATAAAAAAATTAAGTAATTATTCAACATAAGCTATCCCATTATGGAGCGCGGTGGGCTAAAAGACCTGCTTTGGTTTACTGTGCGTGTAGAAGTTTTTTTTTTTTTGGAAAGCATTTAAAACCCAAAAGTGCACCCATTTCAACATGACCCTACTCTCTCTGTTTTCTCTCGCGGAGCTTAGCCGCTTGGTATTACTACACTAGGGAAGATGCCATGAAAGCCTCTTCTAGATACTCATCTAGAGTTTAAATTCTATATTGAATTCTGCTTGTGCTATCTTTCAACGTGACACAAGCATTTAAGAACTGCTGCACATATGTGGGTAACTTTTAACAAATTTTTTAGCGAACTGAGCAGGATGTCTAATAAGTCAGTGATTATAAATGGCCTCCCAATGCTTAGGCTTAGCTCTTCCCGTTCAGCAGTAAAACGCGGACAGACAAAAATACATGTCCTGTCCATGTGTGCAAAACGGATCCGTCTCGTGCTTAAACCTAGATAAATAGGATTTAAGCACCCGTGGCCAGTCAGCAGATGCGTCAAGTAAAAGTCAGTCTGGCCGTGTTTCCTATCAACCCATCTGTTTATGCATGGGATGATACGCCTCGCCCAGCTCCCGTTTGGTCGCCAGCGATCTTGCCATTGCACCATCGTTGACTGTGTTTTTCCCGCAGCGAGGGCATTTGCCTCTTTCGCAAGTAGGTCGAGGGGGAACATTCCCGCGAGGATTGATCATTCGAGACATGTCGCTACTTGACTGCCACAATAGCAATATCGTCCGCGAAGCCGACGATACGGGTTCTGCCTCGAGGTGTTGAACTTGACGTTCCAGAACATTGGTCCCAGAACCGATCCCTGTGAAACGCCTCCTGTAACTTGGTAATGCACCCTACCATCAGCGGTATCGTAGAGTAGTACTCTACCGCGAAAGTAGCTGCACAACAAGTTAGTAAGGTATTCAGGAATTTATAGGCGCCGTAGTTCACTGACGATCATCTGCCATATTGCCGAGTTGAAGGCGTTACAGACGTCTAGAGTGGTGTAGAGGCTTTACTTCTGTTTCCCGCACCTTCGACAGCCTTGTTGGTCATACATCCCCTTGTGTGGATGGCATCGGTAGTACTCCTGCCTTTTCGGAATCAGAATTTCCAGTTCGAAATTCCTTCCCGATCACCAATTTCTGCCTCGAGTCGGTTACAAATGACTCGGTCGAATAGCTTCCCGACCACATCCAATATACAGAATGGATGTACGAGGATGGGTTTTGCCGGCTTTTCACCTTTGGGAATCAGCAAAAGTCTCTGTCGCTTCCATATGCTGGAGAAGGTCCTCTCTTTTAGGCAATTATTAAATAAAACCCCACACGCTTAACTACACGTGGGTGGATCCGGTGCTTTATTTTATTGGCCACTATCGCCTATGCTATCCGCGGAACTTCCGCTGTATCCGTGTTGTCCACTTCAGAGCATGGAGTGATTTGCGGTAGCGTGGGTGGTGGGTGCGTCGGGAACAGCGTTTGAACTATGTTCAGTAGTTGCTGTGGGTTCGACGGTATTGGGCGTCTTCATAGCTTCCCCATGACCAGTCTGTATGCGGCTCTAAATGGCTGTGCATCAGCTTTATCACGTGGGTTACTCCAAGAGCGGCCCTTGCTTGTTTTTATTGCCTTAGGGAACTTGGGTTTCCTCTCTCGGTACGCTTTTAGGGCCTGTGCGAAGTGGGCCTTCTCGCCAGAATGCAGTCTTATCGTGCAGAAGCAATTGTTTCCGACCACCAGTAGACTGGCTTCTGGCTGATGCCTTCGCTATTCATTCTGACCATGGATGCATCGCATGCAATGCTTAGTGCGTGCACTACGCTCTTCGTATGTTGGTTGGTGTTCGTATGGGTATTGAGCATTCTCCACGGTTTGGACTAGCATTCGCTCATCTAAGCTTACTAGGGCCCAGCAGTTAACCATAGACTGCCTCCTGAATTGCGTGCGCTCTTCAATGGTACGCACGATTGCATAAGGATCGCTGAGCGTGTACGTCTGAGATACCATCCAGTTAGCTCTCCTCGCTAGGATAGGGCTGACAAACGTGAGGTCAATCACCGACTTCCGTCCCGCTTGCGAAAGGTATCTTTGTTGCCCAGGTTTAGCAAAGACACGTTTAACATGGCTAACGCATCCAGCAAGATTCGACCCTTTGGGGTGGTGCGCGCACTCCTCCACTCTGCTGCCCAAGCGTTGAAAAAGCCCTGGGGACCGTCCCATCGCATCACACGTATGAGTTGCTTGGCCGGTTGTCCGCAACTCCACAGTGCTGCTCCTGCACTTGGGTTTTGCGTCTAACTCCCGTATTGCCGTGGCTTGTAGGGCTCGATCAAGATGGCCAGGTCCGCGTCCAGCTTACGTAAAGTTAGCTGGAGATGGACGTAAGCCGGTCTGCAATGGTTTAAGTTCAGTTGTATAAACCTAATTATGATGCAGTCGGAGAACCGACTGCGTACGAAAACAACGAACCTAGGTTTAAAATTTGGTTGCTCTAGCTCTTATAGTCTCTGAGAAATAGGCGCTCATACGGACGGACGGACAGACGGAGACGGCTAGATCGATTCAGCTAGTCGTCCTGATTGAGAATATATATACTTTATGTGGTCTCCGATGAATATTTCTACCTGTTACATACTTTTTAGCCCATTCCGTTCGTTGTCCGTCCGTCCGTCCGTTATCAGTCCGCTGTCCGTCCGTTGTCCGTTCATTGTCCGTCCGTCCGTTGTCCGTCCGTCCGTTGTCCGTCCGTTGTCCGTCCGTTGTCCGTCCGTTGTCCGTCCATTGTCCGTCCGTTATCCGTCCGTTGTCCGTCTGTTGTCCGTCTGTTGTCCGTCCGTCCGTCCGTCCGTCCGTTGTACGTCCGTATAAACGCCTGTTTATCAGAGACTATAAGAGCTTGAGCTTTGTAAATTTCCTCAAGATTGCACAAAAACACGGAAGTTATACAACATTAAGTATCGTGTTATAAAGCACGTAGTCCACCGTAGTCCACCAAAGGCAATGGCAAATTACGTGTACAACTGTGTGTATGTAGGCAAAGAGGCTCTCGTAGTCATGTACATATTTTTTAGTACTTTTAGCAGAATTTAATAATTTATAATAATTTTAAAAAATATCATATACCTCGCTTCAAGTATAATTTACATTAACATAAATAAGGATCAAATTTTTAGCCCCTTTGCCGTTTTGTAAAAAAAGAGCAAAGCGGAGCTATTGAAAATGTGCAAAATGCAAAAGTATGTAACACATAGAAATAATCATCGGAGACCCCATAAAGTATATATATTCTGAATCAGGACGACAAGACGAGTTCATCTAGCCCTGTCCGTCTGTCTGTCTGTCTGTCTGTCCGTCTGTATGAACGCCTGTTTCTCAGAGACTATAAGAGCTAGAGCAACCAAACTTGAAATCTAGATTCGTTATGTTCGTAGGTTATACGAGTTTGTTTTTGATTTTTGAATTTCCTCCCCTGACCCCCGCAAATCGAAAAAACGATTATTAAGCACAATTTTCAACCGATCAAATTTATTTTTGGCACACATCATAATTACACCATTCTTGATCGATGTTGTGAATCTGGGTAAGATTGATCAACAATCTCGGAAGTTATAGATCATCAAAAGTGGCGTTATGGGCCCCGGGGTGGTATAGTAGCGCGCGCAAAATAAGAGCTAGACCAACGAAATTTGGAACGTAGATTTGTTATGTTTGTACGCTATACAAGTTTGTTTTAGAATTTGCAATTTCCTTCCCTGACCCCCGCAATTTGAAAAAGTCGATTTTCAGATACAATTTTTAACCGATCAAATTTCTTTTACGCACACATATTAAGTAGACCATTCTTCATCTAAGTTGTGAATTTCGTTAAAATTGAACAATAAACACGGAAGTTATACAACATTAAGTACCGCGCTATAGTGCGTGGGGGGCTAAAAGGCGCGCGCAATGGCCAAGTACGTGCAGAACTGTGTGTATGTATGAGTATGTGTGTGTATGGCTGTATATGTAGGCAAAGGGGCTCTCGTAGTCGGGTACACTCGACTACAGACTTCTTACTTGTTTTAATTAAATTGATGGATGCTTTACTTCCTTTCTCACGCATTCATTATTGAAAAAACTCGTTCAGTAATTACAGAGGTGGCGGGAACAGAAAGTAGAAATGATATAATTTTGGTGATGTTTTTAAACTCTGGTGAGGTGTTAACTAATAAATAGCTTCATTTTTGACCAGTATTCATTTCCAGAAACTTTAATTTAATTTATTTAAAAATTCCTTAGGTCTGAATATAAATCATCCTTTAGTTTATATAAATTTAAATTTTCAATAACTTTTTTAAATTGATTAAATGTAGGTAAAGTGTTTAATGATAAAAAATTTATTACTGAAAGCCAATTAGTCTCTTTAAAATCGAACCATTTCTCTAAATAGGAATTGGCGCTATCAGTAAAAAGATTGAAATTTTGTATAACCATTGGACAGTTGACATTCAAAGCTACAAAGTAGTTACAAGTAGGTGTCTAATTAATTAAAATTTAATCTATTGTTAGTAAATGGGATAGCCATCGAGTTGAATATGAACATGAATGCTAAAAACAGAAACAAGAGTATTTCTGGATACTTTTTTTATTCATCAGTATAAAATATAATTTACGCGAAAACAGTATAATACTGTTTTAAACAATATGCTTGGCAACCCTACGTCCAACATGCAGAAGGGTCTGTATGCTAATAGTCCCCGTGGCTGACTAAAGTTAGCGGCAGCCTTCCTATATACCATACACTTTTTGCTTAGCGTATGACGTACCGAACTTTTCCCCCCTTGCCGGGTATCGAGTATGCAGCACCTTTGGAAGCATAGTTGCCACCTTAGCAGTTGAAGCATAACTTGATTGCATCAGCTTTGCTCCGGTAATTCGATTCTATATAGCCAAACTCTAGGTTCTTATAGCACCGCCTGGGCCTTAATTTACTGCGGATCCTGCAGACTTGTCATCCTACACACACGCTTCCCGTAGTGAGCAGCGTATTCGCCAAGTCCTTCTACAAGGTTAGGGTAGCTGTTTGTGTGTCCCTGTAGCCTTTGCGCAGATTCGGAACAGCGTCGTCTGGTAAAATAGCACTGATGAGTTTAAATTGCTTCAGTTCCTCATCAGTTTTCGTTCACTTAGGTATGCTTTGTTATTCGTATTACTTGGGCTTAAGGCGTTCCGCCTTCTACAAGTGTGGAAGTTTCTCTTCACACAGACGTAGTGGATTTCCAGCGTCTCATCTTGGGCAGTCTCCCGTTGAGTGACAGGAAAGCTGTTACCAGGGACGCCGGGTGAAGGCGACAAGCTACTTGAAAGTGACCGCGTATGGATCGCGCTGGACCTTACTATGTAAAAACCGATCAGCCACTTTACCATACATTTCCCACCCCGTCCTATATTTATACGTGTGTATATGTCACTGAATCGAGGCAAACGTGTTATTTTAACCGGATACACCCAACTTAAGCTTTGTTACTTTTTTTGAAAATTTAAATCTTAATTTCTACCTTAGAAATATGATTAACATTGGAGCTATGGATTCTCACACTTTGGAACAACAAGAGTACACCGATAGAATAAAATTATACTCACAACGTCTTCAGCTGCAGTGGAACAACGTTCCATATCCTGGGATCAACTTAAAAGGTTTGCTCTATTACTTTATTTAAAAATCAACTTATTAATATTGACTGCATAAGTGGTGTGATCATACATACACTTTCCAAAAACAAGTAAAAAAGCTGTAGTCGGGTATACCCGAATACGAGAACCGCTTTGCCCACATACGCAGACATACACACAAATAAATACACGTACACACAGTACTACACGCACTTTAACCCATTGCGCGCACCTATTAGCCCCCAGCGCTCCATAACGTGATACTTAATGTTGTTTAACTTTCGTGTCTTTTGTTCAATGTTAACGAAATTCCCTTTGTAGATTTAGATAGGTCTAGTTAATATGTGAGCTAAAAAGAAATGCGATCGGCTTAAAATTGTGTTTTTCGTAATAAACTTGTATTGCGTACGCAAATAAGTAATTAAGATTTTAAACTTGTTTACTTTAGTTTTTATAGTCTCTGAGAAACAGGCGCTCCTACGGACTCATAGATAGACATGGCTTGTTCGACTTCGCAAGTCATTCTGAATCAAGAATATTTCTACTCTGTGGGGTCTCGATGATTTTTTGGTACGTCGTAAGATTTCAGTTTAGTTGTTTTAGATTTTTATTGCGATTTGAGCAGTAGGTGCCCGGGCTATTAGCTCTACATATTATTGACAATCAGCTAATGTTATTACCCCTATTTGTCTTTAAAATTGTAACAGGAAGGTTTTGGATTTGTGCCAATTCGAAACTATGTAACATGTAAAAGCAATCATCTACGACACTAAAGTATATATATTCTTGATCAGGATAGTCAATCTAAGTGTGTATATCTGTTTATCCGTGCGTTCGTCTATATGAATGCGTGTTTATCAGAGACTATAAGAACTACTATTACATCAATCAAGTTTGAAATATAGTCTCCTTATTTTCGTACACTACACTAGCTTACATCAGATGCTTGAATTTCCTCTCATCTTTTTTAGTCCCTTTGCATAAAAGAAAGGTAATGGAAACATGAAAAATCGAAAAGTATGTTATAGGTAGAAATAATTATCTGACACCCCGTATATATATGGTGGTCCACGAAAGATTTGCGTTTGAAAATCGCTAAAAAAGGACTATATATATTTCAAAAATTTTTTTTAACCATTTCGTAAACTGCAAACCTTCTACTAAATATCTGACACATTGACAATGACATTCGAAATGTCAAAGTCAAAATTATTGATAGTTCAAAAAGCAACAGCTAGATGGGCCACCCCTAATATATAACGAAAGATTTGCGTTTTAAAATCGCTATAAAAAAACAACGAGTATATATTTTTAAAAAAAAATTTTTTTACCATTTCGTAAACCGCAAACTTTCTACTAAATATCTGACACATTGACAATGACATTCGAAATGTCAAAGTCAAAATTATCGATAGTTCAAAAGAGCAACACTAGCAAGTAAAAATTAAAGTTATTATTATTATCATTATGTGAATTTTTGGGGAGTCTCCTATACCTGCAGCTCAGCAATTTTGTGCGCAAATTCGTTGTCTTAAATACCAAAATAGCCTGGGATCCCCATTTGTTGAATTTGTTTGTTGCAGATGAACAGATCTCTGATTTTGGATGCAATAAGGTTGGTATTTTTTGAATTATTGATACAGGTAATTGATGAAAGGCTGTTGGTGTATTTAATATATCGCTGTGTTTGGTCCCGGCACATTTTTCTGCCAGTTAAGTAGCATACTCTTCGAAAGCAAAATATTTAAAGTGTTCAGCGAGCATTCACGAATATATTATTGGCTTTCACAATTGAAATGATTGATGTGTAGTGTATGTTTTAAGGAAATCTAATTACAGCACAATTTCGATGTGTTTTTTTCATTCTCGGCGCACCCGACTACAGGTCTTTTAAATGGTTTCTTTTCAAATTGATAATTTGTTTAATTAGCCCCTTTGCCATAAAAAAGCAGCAAAGCGAACTATTGGAAATGTGCAAAATCCAAAACTATGTAACAGATAGAAATAATCATCGGAGACCCCATAAAGTATATATATTCTTGATCAGGACGACAAGACAAGTCGATGTAGCCATGCCCGTCTGTCTGTCTGTCCGTCTGTCCGTCTGTCCGTCCGTATGAAGGCCTGTTTCTCAGAGACTGTAGGAGGTAGAGCAACGATATTTGGAATCTAGATTCAGTGTTTTTGTTTTAGACTTAAATTTCCTCCCCTGACCACCGCAATTTGAAACAAGTAAGAAGTCTGTAGTCGAGTGTACCCGACTACGAGAGCCCCTTTGCCTACATATACAGCCATACACACACATACTCATACATACACACAGTTCTGCACGTACTTAGCCATTGCGCGCAACTTTTAGCCCCCCACGCCGTATATCGCGGTACTTAATGTTGTATAACTTCCGTGTTTATTGTTCAATTTTAACGAAATTCACAACGTAGATGAAAAATTGTCTACTTAATATGTGTGCGTAAAAGAAATTTGATCGGTTAAAAATTGTATCTGAAAATCGATTTTTTCAAATTTCGGGGGTCAGAGGAGAAAATTCGCAAATCTAAAACAAACTTGTATAGCGTACGAACATAGTAAATCTAGATTTCAAATTTCGTTGCTCTTGCTCTTATTTTGCGCGCACTACTATACCACCCCGGGGCCCATAACGCCACTTTTGATAATGTATAACTTCCGAGATTTTTTTATCAACCTTACCCAGATTCACAACATCGATCAAGAATGGTCTATTTATGATGTGTGCCAAAAATAAATTTGATCGGTTGAAAATTGTGCTTAATAATCGATTTTTTCGAGTTGCGGTGGTCAGGGGAGGAAATTGAAAAATCAAAAACAAACTTGTACAGCGTACGAAAATGATAAATCTAGGTTTAAAATTTGGTTGCTCTAGCTCTTATAGTCTCTGAGAAACAGGCGTTTATACGGACGGACGGACGGACGGACAGACAGACGGACAGGGCTAGATCAACTCGTCTTGTCGCCCTGATTCAGAATATATATACTTTATGGGGTCTCCAATGATTATTTCTATGTGTTACATACTTTTGGATTTTGCATATTTCCAATAGCTCCGCTTTGCTCTTTTTTACAAAAAGGCAAAGGTGCTAAAAAGCGATTATTAAACACAACTTTCAACCGATTATTCAAATTTATTTTTGGCAGACATCATAATAAGAGCATTCTTAATCAATGTTGTGAATCTGGGGTAGGATTGATCAACAAACTCGTAGGTAATACATTATTAAACATGGTGTTATTGAGCGTGGGTGGTATAGTAGTGCGCGCAAAGTAAGAGCTAGGGCAACAAAATTTGGAACGTAATTATTAAGCACAATTTTCAACTGATCAAAATTATTTTTGGCACACATCATAATTAGACCGCTCTTGATCCATGTTGTGAATCTGGGTAAGATTGATCATAAATCTCGGAAGTTATACATCATCAAATATGGCGTTAGTGGCCCCGGGGAGGTATAGTAGTGCGCGCAAAATAAGAGCTGGAGCAACGAAATTTGGAACGTAGATTTGTTATGTTTGTACGCTATACGAGTTTGTTTTAGTTTTTCAATTTGCTCCCCTGACCCCCGAAATTTGAAAAAATCGATTATAAAGTACAATTTTTAATTGATCAAATTTCTTTTCCTCACACATATTAAGTAGACCATTCTTCATCTACGTTGTGAATTTTGTTAAAATTGAACAATAAACACGGAAGTTATACAACATTAAGTACCACGCTATAGAGCGTGGGGGGCTAAAAGGTGCACGCAATGGCAAAGTACGTGCAGAACTGTGTGTATGTATGAGTATGTGTGTGTATGGCTGTATATGTAGGCAAAGGAGCTCTCGTAGTCGGGTACACTCGACTACAGACTTCTTACTTGTTTGATTTATAAATGTATAAACCCTATTTTTCTAGGCTTGTTGCGAGATATTCCAAATCACCAGCCTTACGCACCGAATGTTATATTTTTAGAAGATTTGTCACAGGTAAGTAAAGTACCAAGAAATTTTTAATTATTCAGATTAAGATTGTTAATCTTAAATATAAAAGTTTAGTGTTTTTAATCGTGTCTTCTTTTATTTTTATATTTTTTACTATTTATTTTAAATTTTTTTGTTTGTATTTTTAGTCCCTTTGCCTTTAAAAAAGGCTAACAGGGAGCTAATGGATTTGTGGAAAATCGAAAAGTATGTAACAGATAAAAAGAATCATGTATGACGCCATAAAGTATATATATTCTTGATCAGGACGACTAGGTGAATCGATTTAGCTATGTCCATCCGACTATAAGATGTAGAGCAATGAAATTTTACACCTAGATTCGTATGTTCGTACGCTAGATAAGTTTGTTTTAGATTTTTGAATTTCTTCCCCTGACCCCCGCAATACGAAAAAAACGTTGATTGAAAACAATCGATCAACTGTTTTTTTTTTTGCGCACATAATAATTAAACCATTCTTGATCTATGTTGTGAATTTCGATAAGATAAAATAAAAAAACGGAAGTTATTCAACATTAATTATAACGCAATAATAATAATAATAAGGTATATGTGTATATATTTGTGTGTATGTAACTGTATGTTGGCAAAGGGGCTCTCGTAGTCGGAAAGACCCGACAGCTTCCTACTTATTGTTGCTTTCCTACTTGTTAGCCTCTTTGCCATAAAGAAGAGCAAACCGGAGCTAATGAAAATGTGTTGAATATCTCTAAAGTATGTAACTGTTAGAAATAATCATCGGAGACCCCATTATGTATTGCATGGACCAACGGACGGACAGACGGACGGATGGATAGACGGAAGTACAAATGGTCGGACGGACAGACGGCAAGATCGAGTTAGTTTTATTTATTTCGTTACTTTTTTTCGTTGCACTTTGTGCATATTCACCTTACTTTATTGGTGTTGTAGGCGCTCTCTCATTTATTAGTTGTTGTTAGTGTGATCTGTTTACATTTTCGGCAGCTGTAGAGATAATCTTCCGTTAGCTAGCTTAATTTTTGTTTTTGTGTTATTATTGATTTCTTATCTTCTCTTTTGTTTTTTCGTGTGCAGTACACTATTTTACTCGAGTTTACCGACTTTTTAACTATATTTATATTTTCATTTAATTTTAACTTTAATTTTATATTATTTTGTAATTTAATTTGTATTTAAATTTTTGGTCGACTGCTAATAGTGCACAATAAATAAATAAATAAATAAATGGAATGGAAAATACTGGCTACCAAGCTCTTCGGCTATGTATGTATGTGATCTTGCGTCTTGTTGTTTTGCTTTATATTAATTTATCTTTCGTTTAGTAACTAATACTAATGTTATATTTACGACCGTTTATAATACGTCTGAAAACGACTCTGCCGTAAGTTATATATAATTTTTCAACGGCTTTTCCAAGTAATCACTTAAAGTAGCCGTAATAGCGTGAATATACATACATATGTAGTGTGTGAATTTATGTAGTATTAATGACTTTTCAATTTAGGATGAGTGTTTTTGGTATGACGGCTTCCCGTTTTAGCTCCTTGCCTTTGAAGAAGGTTAAAGAAAACTATTGGATTTGTGCAAAAACCCAAATTATATAATACACAATAATAGGCAGAAAGTATCAAATTTCTGGCTTTTTAATGCGTTGTCGATTTTTTTAAAAGCGCCAAAACAAGCATTAACGTTGGAAGTTGATACAAATACTAGATTTTATTGCACTTGTTAAAATAATTCAGTCGGTCAATAACATTGTGAAGTACCATATACATGTTTCGTTTATTTTCAATCGGATCAATAATTATTATGTGCGCCAAAGAAAAATTCGATCTGTTGGACATTGCGTTTAATAATTGTTTTTTAGCCCCTTTGACATAAAAAAGAGCAAAGCAAAATCCAAAAGTATGTAACAGATAGAAATAATCATCGGAGACACCAATTCGAAAAAATCGATTATAAGGCACAACCGATCAAATATTATTTGGTATACAAAATAGTTAGAACGTTCTTGATCTACGTTGTGAATTACGTTAAGATTGAACAATAAACACGAAAGTAATACAATCTTAAGTACCGCGCTATAGACCGTGGGGGCTAAAAGGCGCGCGCAATGATTAAGTACGTGTACAACAGTGTTTTTTTTTTCTTTTGTATAGGGGGGAAAGCATTTAAAGACTCACACGGAACTTAGGCCTCTTCTAGATACTCATTTAGAGTTTGAATTCTGATTTGAATTCTGCTTGCGCTATCTTTTAGCGCGACGTAAGGATTTAAGAACTGCTGCACAAGTGTGGCTAACTGTTAACCAATTGTTTTCCGAACTGAGCAGGATGTCTAACAAGTCAGTTACTATAAATGGCCTCCCAATGCTTAATCTCAGTTCTTCCCGTTCAGCAGTAAAACGCGGACAGACAAAAAAGACATGTTCTGGATCTGTCTCGTAACTGTGTGTATGTGTGTGTATGGCTGTGTGTGTAGGCAAAGGAGCTCTCGTAGTCGGGTGCACTCGACTACATAAACATAAAGTATCACGCAATGGAGCGCAGTGGACCAAAAATCGCGGGCAACATCTTACAACGCGTATAAAACTGTGTATATGTATGTGTGTCATTGTGGGAAAAGCTGTTATCGTAGTCGGCTACTTTCGACTACAGCTTAATTTTTTGAATATTATATCAAATAAATAATCTGTATTTTCTTAAACTCTAATTTTCAGATGAAATTACTAATGGATAAATCACATTCTGAAATAATGGACATACAAATTTATTGTAAAGAAGCAGTTGTTGTTCCGTTTTATATTAGCTAAGCTTAAGCAACTAATATTACAATTTATGGAAATTAAAAAAATTTACCGCCATTTAATTGTGGAAAAATTATTATCATTTACGAATATTAAAACAATTATTACCTAAATGAGTACTAGTATTATCATAAGCTCTATTCTTTTTAGCCCCTTCGCCTTTTTGTAAAAAATAAGCAAAGCAGAGCTATTGGAAATGTGCACAATCTAAAAGTATGTAACATCAAGAAATAATCATCACAGACCCCAAAAAGTATATATATTCTTGATCAGGACGACAAGACGAGTTGATCTAGCATTGTCCGTCTGTCCGTCTGTATGAACGCCTGAGAGACTGTAAGACCTACAGCAACCAAATTTGAAACCTAGATTCGTTATTTTCGTACGCTAGACCAGTTTATTTTAGAATTTCCAATTTCCTCCCCTGACCACCGCAATTCGAAAATTACGATTATTTAGCACAATTTTCATTCGGTTGAATTAATTTTTGGCACACATCATAATTCGACCATTCTTGATCCATGTTGTGAATCTGGGTAAGATTGATCGAAAAATTTGGAAGTATGCAAAACTTTGTGTATGTGTGAGTAAGTGTGTGTATAGCTATATTTGTAGGCAAAGGTGCTCTCGTAGTCGGGTACACTCGACTACAGATTTCTTACTTGTTGAAAATGGAAAAAGGCGATAATCGATTTATGTAAAAAAGAAAAGTATAGAAGAGGTTGACATTATCTTCTGTAACATTTCCGTCTCTCCGTCTGTCCGCACGTTCGTACATAGTCCGTGTAAACACGTGTTTCTTAGTCTCTTTAAGAGGTAGAACCACAAACCGGGCTGCTTATTTTTGTACGCAACGCACCGGCACTGTCGATTACCGTATACCAAGGTATGCGCAAAAAGCGCAGGTTTGCCACAAATCTGGCAGCCTTTGACTTCTTCGGTAGAGTTTTTAGTTGTTTATTACGACAAACCGAGTTTGCTGAGATAATATTCTTGACCTGCAATTACGCCGGCACTTATACACCGCTGTTGGTTCGGTTGTGGATATATGTTTTAACCTATACAAATAGGTTCGGAAGCATTCCTGATCCGTAAAGAGCTGCGTCAGGTGGTTCCATTATTTTGTGTTCGCACTGGATTCATTTTGCCGGGATAAGTTTATGTGTCCACCGGCCATTGCTCGACGCCTGCCATCTCGCTTGCCACTCTGCTAGAAGATGCTCATATGCCTGCTATTTGTCACTTCTGTGACTAAAAGCCTTAAGTGCCTCCATCTCCCGATCGATGGGAACTTGTTAGCACGTGTGTCGCGTAGTCGGAAATGGTCCTAAATCGCCGGATCGGTCTTAGCGCCATCGTCCTTGAAACGCCTCTTGCTTTTCTAATGTAGGAAGGCCTTCGCGTGGCGTCGCACCAAATTGGGGCCGCGTAGAATAGAGTCGCCCTTACTACGGTCGCTATCACTTTCTTCGCTGGGACCGCCAATGTTGAGCAATAGCCTTACACCTAGATACTTTATTACAGGTGATACGCCAATAAGCGCTTCTGTCTTCGGGGCGGCTTGAGCAGGCACGCTCTATCTGACCTCTCAACTGCGTTGCATTTTCTTGCAGTTCGGATATTGTTTTTCCTACTGCCGTGATTGCCAACTGTCGCCGGGATATTGTGTAATATACCCATCCTATAAAGGCCGTGCAGAATGTATTGCCATTTGTTATTAAACGCATTTTGAACGTCCAATGTCATGAGAGCGCAATACTGCTTTGTTCCGCCGGGTCATCTGTTACCTTCTAGGGCGATCTGACTTATCTCGCAGACAACACTAAGTGTATTGATAGTGCTCTTACTTTTGCGGAAGCCGTATTGTTTTTCCGTTAGACCATTAGGACTTTCTTTGAAAGATTCAATATGTTCAGCAGCCATAGTGGACGATATGCGCTGGCCCTTTCGCTATCACGACTAGCCTCTGACGTTTCCAGCTACTAGGAAACACCCCTTCCACAAGACATTGCTGGAGAGTTGCTCTAATTATTTCAGGGTTAAACAATGCAATATGTTTGACCACAGTGCCTGAGATCCCATCTAGTCCTGCAGCTTTATTCAGCCAAATGCGTGCTGCGAAAGTAACGATCCCATCATCTGTAACGGGCTGGACTATGCAACTTGGGAACATCTGAGAGAACAACGAAAGACCACTGATATATTTTATAAAGCAGCTGGAAGCCACAATAAAATTTCTAAGCTCGAAATACACTTATGCTAACTATAATAGCCTCATAAATAGCATACCGCTTAATAAGTCCCAGGCCTAATTATGAGAAGCACTTTTTTTTTTTGATAATTTAGTTTATTTGTCGATATAGTTTCCATCTAAGGCCACACACTCAGTCAAGTGTTAATCACCTTTTCAATGCCTTTTTTGTAGAATGATGAATTTTTACCCTCTAAATAGGCATCAGTATAGGCAATCACATCCTTATCTGACTGATATCTGTTGCCTTGGAGGTACATTTTGAGATCAATTCAATCAATTTCACTATTGTTGCCCTAGACTTGTAGCACGGTGCATTATCTTAATAAAACAGTGGTTTCTTCTTGCCTTATGTGGACGCTTTTCCTTGTTAGCAGGGTGTAATGGATCCAGCAATGTTTTATATTTTTCTTCAAGGTAGTCTATGTACAAAATCCCATATACATCTAAAAATACGGACGCCATAGCCTAACCCTCCGATATTTATGTTTTATGACGCTTCGGACGGCTTTCACCGGCCGCCACCCACTCAGAAGACTGACAGCTGGAGTCTGGAGTGAAGTGATGTATACATGTTCCGTATCCCGTATACATATCCCGTTTTAGCTCCTTGCCTTTGAAGAAGGTTAGAGAAAACTATTGGATTTGTTCAAAAATCCAAATTATATAACACACAATTTGATAGAAAGCATCAGATTTCTGGCATTTTAATGCTTTGTTGATTTTTCGTTCAGCAATGTGTTATAATTGTTTCCAAATTTTGGCACTATACATTCGTTTTGACAAATGTCAATAATCACCTCCCTTTTAGTCTTTTTTTAAAGACAAATGGCTAAAAACACGGAATTTATTCAACATAAAGTATCACGCAATGGAGCGCGGTGGACCGAAAATCGCAGGCAACATCTTACAGCGCGTATAAAATTGTGTATATGTATGTGTGTCATTGTGGGAAAAGCTGTTATCGTAGTCGGCTTAATTTTTTTTTCGACTACAGCTTAATTTTTTGTTTATTATTTCAAATGAACAATCTGTATTTTTTTTAAAATTTTTATTTAATTTAATTTTAATTTAATTCAGATGAAATTATTAATGGATAAATCACATTCTGAAATAATGGGCAAACAAATTTATAGTAAAGAAGCAGTTGTTGTTCCGTTTTATATTAGCTAAGATTAAGCAACTAATATTAGGTTGTTTGGTAATGACATACCGGTTTTTGCATTCAAATTTCGCGCTTCGCTTGTGAAGTCACATGGAATCGTATCTGGCAACGCTGCATATCGTTGGATAGGTCATGGCAACACCTTTTATAGGTATAGTTTGTTTACATCAGTTTCCGCGCTTAAGAATTACAATCGATCGAAATTTTGAAATTTTATTTCGCACAAGGAAAAACTGCTGCGGAATCTCGCAGACAGATTATTTCTGTCTTAGGAGACAACAAACTATCGCTTCAAACTGCAGAACAGTGGTTCAGGGGATTCCGAAGTGGTAATTTTGTCACCGAAACACCCAAGCCCGCCGACCAGTGACCGTTGATACGGATAAAATCATGGAAATAGTGGATCGAGATCGTCATGTGACTATTAGAAGCATCGCAGAGGAGCTCCAACTAAGCACGGATAGGCATTTGAAGTCGAAAAGTTGTCAAAAAAGCTCGAAAAATGGATCACATATGACAAAACCAAGCGCAAAAGATCCTGGTCGAAGCACGGTGAGTCGGATCAAACGGTGGCAAAGCCAGGATTGACGACTCGGAAGGTTTTGCTGAGTGTATGGTGGGATATCAGAGGAATTATCCATTATGAAGTGCTGCCTTATGGCCAAACCATCAATTCTGACCTCTACTGTCAACAACTGGAGCGATTGAAGATTGCACTTGAACAGAAGCGGCCAGCCATGGTGAATCGTAAGGGCATTGTGCTCTTTGGTGACTCGTCACAAGCTACGGGAGCTTGGTTGGGAAGTTTTAATGCATCCACCTTATAGTCCGGACATTGCCCCAAGCGATTACCATCTGTTTTTGGCCATGCAAAATTTTTTCGATGGGCAGAAATTGAGTTCAAAGGAGGCTTGTGAAAATCGAATTGCCGAGTTTTTTGCCAATAGAGACAAAGACTTCTTCAGAAGAGGCATATACAAATTACCATAAAATGGCAGCAAATAGTCGAAAACAACGGTACATATAGCACTTAAATCAGACAATGGTAACTATGTTAAAATAATCATCAAAAATCAATACAGAAACCGGTATGTCATTACCAAACAATCTAATATTAAAATTTATGGAAATAAAAAAATTTACCGCCAATTAATTGTAGAAAAATTATTATCATTTACGAATATGAAAACAATTATTACCTAAATGAGTACTAGTTTTATCATAAGCTCTATTCTTTTTTAAAATGGAAAAAGGCGATAATCGATTTATGTAAAAAGAAATGTATAGAAGAGGTCCTTTGTAACACTATAAAGTGTATATATATTTGATCAGCACAACTAGCTGAGTCGATGTTGACATTTCCATCTCTCCGTCTGTCCGCACGTTCGTACATCGTCCGTGTAAACGTGTGTTTCTTAGTCACTTTAAGAGGTAGAACCACAAACCAGGCTGCTTATTTGCCACAAATCTGGCAGCCTTTGACTTTTTCTGTAGAGTTTTTAGTTGTTTATTACGACAAACCGAGTTTGCTGAGATAGTATTCT
>JBAMBS010000402.1:0-204362 GCA_037044455.1 Zygothrica quintamaculata | reverse complement strand
GTTGGCCACTTGATGTTACCATGTGGTTGAGCATTGCATAACATGTTAACAAGGGCAAAAGTTTTATTCCAGACAGAAAAGCAGAACAAACCATAAAAGGGGCAGACAAATAGACAGGCTAGAAGGCAGGCTGGCAATCAGGCTGGGGAAACAGGATATAAAGGATCTAAAACTCTATCCCCTGATAATATAAATTTAATCGCTCGCTTAATTGTCTTCATATGAAATCATCCTCAGTAAATGGTGTTAAAAGTTTTGCAAACAAATTGCAACTAGTTGTAAGGAGCCCAACCATGACATAGCAAGGACCAAGATGATGACGCTTACAATGAGGATAACGATGAGTAGGTACGATGCTAAGGACGACGACGACTTGTGAACAAATTTTCTAAACGCCATTCAAGCAGTCGCTTTGAGCCACTTCAAATTGCAAGTTGCTGCCACTGATACTACGCAAAGTTTAAGCAGCTAAAAGTTTACATACACATACACACACACACAGAGATAGTTTTGTGTGTGTCTGTGGTTAAAGTAGTCGCTGGCTTTGGGCCAAAAATGTTTCGGTCTCAAAATGAAAACATGCTTCAAAAATTTATGAAAAACCATTTGACCAGGCCCAAACCAATACGATAATCATCCTGGAAATACTTAACAGCGATAGTGGTTCTACCGAGAACATTCCGGTTCCAGTTCCAGCTGCGGTTCCAGACAACTGGCTCAATGCTTTATGTAAAGCTGCTTAAGCTAATTCTAGTTTCCAATTCGAAATATTGCAGTAAAACTTTTATTTCAAGCTGACTGACTGAACTTATTTATTTGAACTAGTTTTATTGAGCTGGATGACAAGCCGAACTAGTTTAATTTTCAATGTTAAAGTATTTGTTAAAGCATAAAAATATTCTAATTGCAATTTAAGACTTACAAATAAAACTGATTCATTTGATCTAATCATTTTGAGCTGAATTACAAGCGGAACTAGATCACTATCAAAAATTCTTAACATTGACTAAGGTAAAGTTAAAGACAATTTTCAATATATTAAGATTATTGATTTTTAAAACTTATCAATTTCAAATACTTCATATGAGCTAGATTACAAGCTGAACTAGTTCAATTTTTACCTTTATATTATTAGTATTCGTTAAAAATTCAATAAATTTCAATTTAGAGTTAACAGATAAAATCTAGTCAGTTGTTTAAACTTTTTCACAAATAGAACTAGTTCAATTAAGTAGTTCTTTATTTCATTTTATATCAGTTCATTCATTGCAAATACTAGAGGTTATTGTGATAAATTTTAGGCAAATAGTGGGTTCAGTAGTAATATGCAATAAATAAACAGTTTTCCCTTTATGTAAGCTTCACTGTAGCTAAGTCTTTAAGTTTTCTAAGAGCACTAATTTAGTTCAATTAATTAAGCACAAAACAAAATAAAGCAAACATTAGTTGTGTGGATTTTAAATGGATGCTAATAAAAACGATTAACATAAACGAAAATTTATCGATAAGTTGAGTGCACAATTATCTAAACTGAGCAAAAGTACAGTTGTGTCACTTTCAAATAGTCGAAATAGTTATTATTATTGGGACACATAAAATGCATGTACGTCCTGTCTGCTGCTCCTTCTAACTCTATTTCTAATCCAAGTACTAGAATTGGTATTGTTGCTGCTGTTAGTTCTGGAACTAGTTCAGTTCGGTGAGCTTTGGCAGTTGCTGTAAATGTGTAAAGTTTGATTATGAAAGCCAAAAGTAAAAAACCTGAACTGTTAAAAGTTTCTTTTATAGAATATCATTTGTTTTATTGCAGTCATGGCCAAAAAAAACTTTTCAAATTGCATGCACATGCACAATCAAGCGCACACACACACACACACACACATACAGACATAGACTATGTAGTTTAGTAGTTATCGTAAGTTGCGACACATATAAACATCAGCTAGAAGTAGCCCTGGTAGATATGCAATACTTTTTATACCCTTAGATCAAAAAACAGACTGAAAAGGATTAAGCAAGCATATAAAATTGATATAGTATAATATATATTAACATATATATACCTGAAGAGTATTACTAAAAATTATCGATAATCCTAAGCACTACATAAACTACATAAACTGCTCAAGTTTTGCATACAAAAACATGTCTCAAATTGTTTTGAGCCCATTTTAACCGAACAGCTGATTGTGCCTACCCATAACATATATACATCAATATGGTATAAACGATATTTACATTAATCATATATATATATATATATATATATGATTAAGAAAATATATATATTATATTAATATACATCTTTATAGAGAAAAGTACTAAATATATATAAAGACTGTTCTAACAGCTCTTTCTCAATCTCTCACTGTGCGCACTTAATTAATATTTTTGAATTTCTTCTTTTCATATTATTATTTATATATTATATTTTTACAGGGTATTTTATAGCCGTGCAGTATGATTGTAAATTATTTGTACTTTTTTATATTTTCTTTTTGTTCTTTTCATTTTTTGTTTGAATTTTATGCAATGCACTGGAAATATTCGTATAAATCAATAAAGTTATTCAATGAATGTCTGCACCACTCGGCGACACTTTCGACATTTATGGCGACAATCATTATGCCAACACCCACCCACACATTGGTACACCACGCTGCCCCCGCACAGACTGTATCTGCCTGGCTCAGTTTATATGCCGCTTGACTGGTTGCCTTGCCTGGGCAGGTCATTAAACGCATAATCGATACTAATGAAGCATGGGATTTACTTGCTGTTGGCAATTATTGTGAGACTGCAGCTCAACTTCTATATATATATATATATACAGCCTGGTAGATAGATCCATGGGTCCAATGGGTCTTAGCTTAGCTAGATTCCCGTTCCTTGTATCCTTCCTTCATGGCATAATAAATTGCCCTTTGGCACTCTAAATATCTGCTCTCATCAATGTGCAGGATGAGGGGATAAACTCATTTTGTACCCTCAAATGGGCGTACGCATAAACGTTTTATGTCTTTCCACTTCTTCTTTTTTTAAGCTATTTTTTTTTTGTACATTCTACTCTTCCAGTTGCCTGAGATTGTGTCTAAGTATGCCTTTATCTATGTGGGAGTGTGTATATGTGTTAAGCTGCAACTTGCTTAATGAGCCCAGCAACATTTTCCTTAGCATACTATTAAGCGTTTTAAACTGAGCATAACTGGTACGGAAAAACACAAGGAAAAAAAGAAGGATCTCTCATAAATGTAGCGATATATACTGTACTGCAAGTAGTTCACATTAGCTGGGAATTTATGCTATTTAACGCAGGTTTATGAAATAGAAATTATGTAAGGAATGTTCTTTAAGGGGATCACAAGGATATCCCACATAGAATTGCACAGTTATAGGATAAGAGTTTTTCCTAGGTTTTAAAAAGCGATTTTTCTGCTTAGCAGCTCTCTTTTTCCGAATAGAACTTTGAATTAAACTGATTGGTTCAAGACAGCAATCTTATAGAGCTGTTTCAACTAGGGGTTGAACGGGAAAGTCTCCTCGGAGAAATTGTACGCTCCAGGGATAACAGCAATTGCCCAGAGGTTTTCCTAGGAATAGTGCATCTACAATGGAAGTAGCTTCCCGATCTGCTGAATTTTAGTAATTCATAATGAAAAGCCCAAAATTTAAAGTACAGTCAACACTTGACAGTTAAGTTCATGGTACAGTCAGCACAGGAAAACGCTGACTAGGAAATATTTTATACACTGCATAACATTTATTTGGATAGCTCAATTTTTTACACAAACACACGCACACACACACACACAAAGACATACAGAAATGCAGACAAATATTGCAATTCAATTGAGTGGAATAAACTTGCAACTAGCGAGTTTTGCGAGTTACGAGCTGTAAGTTGCCAGTTGCAAGTAGCAAGTAGCAAGTTATACGACAAGTACTAACTGAGATTTTCAATGGCATTGGCATTGGAAACACTCAAAATTTTTGACTAGAAAGCGGCAAGGGGGGGAATAGCTTAATGGAAAAATGTCGAAATGGTAATAGTATGAAAAGGGGTCAGAGGTATGAGGAGGGTTGGGGTCACATCCACAAAGGGAATCATTTTAATAAATGGGAATTGAATTGCTGACAATTTGAATTGCATTTCGATTGCAGGGCTTATCGTTGGCAATGGCAAAGAGAGTCGGCTCACAACATTAACCGTTATAGAACAGAAGAGGCAAGCCTCAAATGCCACACCCTATATGACATGTGCTCAAAATGGGTGATCATTGGGCGTGGCAACAACGCCCAAGTGTCGCATAAAATAAACATTTTCTAAATTGACACTTGCGATTCAAAACCAAATACTCAATTGCAGTTAGAGAGTTGTTGTTGCTGAGCTCTCGACTTGCCATAAGGTTGTATACTGTTGTATAGGGTTGTATAGGGTTGTAAGGGGTTAGACGGGGTTGCAAGTTGCAAGTTGCTACACAATGACAGCGACACCATCATCAAATGCAACAACAGCAACAATATTAGTTACAGCAACAACGATGGCTATGTGCTGCATTTACTGTTATCAACTAAAATTCCTTGCATCGACGCACAGACATATAAACATACATACACACACACACACACAGGCATACACATATACACACAGACATCAGTTACACACATCGATACAGTCGCATACTCGAAGCGTTAACTGCATACAGACAGCTATCGTCCTGCTCCTATTACTCCACTTTGGTAACCTACTCCCGATACACACAAGCCCCTTGCCACCATGTCTCCCACCCCTCCTCACTCCACGTAACCAACAGTTTTCCTCCATTGCAACCATTATCGGCCAGCCTCAAACTCAACGTCCTTTGAGCTCCATCGCATCCTCATCGACATTTATAAACTGCACACAAAACACTGTCCATTCTACATTTACACACACCCTCCTCCACCTGTCATAGTCTCTCTGTAACAAGCTTGCCTGTACAGGCAGCACACAGTGTCAACACACACTGACAGCTCAAATGAAATAAGCATGAAAAATAAACTAATTTCCTTTTAATTTAGTTTCATTTTCATTAAGAATTCAATTTGCATTGTAGATAACAGAGAGCTATTACATGCCTAACATGAACTGTTATTTAACATAAATGATAAATGTTAATAACAGAGAGTTGCCATACAGTTTATATAACACATAACAAAATAAACAGAAATGATCTTTAGATATAAATAAAATTCATTTTAAATTAACACAAGTAAACTGACAAATAGTTATAGTTAACTATAATTATCCTTAGCTTATATTTATTGTTCAGTTATACTATTTTATAGGTCTAAAACGTAATGTTGCCAATGTTATCAATCGCATAAACAAAAATTTAGTTGACAATTTTGTAGGTCGAACACAATCCACAGGAAACTCCCCATAATCATCATGTGTATAATGATAATGATGATGATGATGTTGTTGATAGTAATGATGACAACATCGTGCACTTGGTCAGGCGATAATGAAGCCATACTCATGCACTTTACACTAGCATGAGAAGCTGGAGCAACAGCCGGAGACCCAGACATTGCCATGGCCACAATGATGGCCACAACACACGACCAAATTTACCCCCCAAACTCCAATTGCCATTTTCCAAAGCAACTAAAGGGTCTGGTCCACTGTTGTCCACAGTTCGCAGTTTTTCCCGTTTTCTTCTTTATTTTCCTTTCCCCCTACTTTCTCATTTACTCGCCCGTTTTTGCACTTGTTGTATGTAGTTGTAGTTGGCAGTTCTTCTGCTTCGTTTTATTTATTTTTTGTTTGTTGTGTCACAGAATCACAATCACACACACACACATTGATGCATAGGAGGTATGAGAGAAAGATAGAAATAGAGAGAGAGAAAGAGAAAGAGAGGGCGAAGAATCGAAAGTGTGAAGAGAAATTCCTAAATGAACGATATAAATTGTTGGCAGCCACAAATAATGAAAACACTTTGCGGTCATTTAGCGCTATTTGAGGCGCACACACATACACACACATACACTTACTTACACACGCATGCTGTTGACAGTTTTATCTGGTTCTGTATATATATTTATATATATATATTTGTATGTGTGTGCGTTTTCCTAGTCTGTGGGTGATATTTTTTCTTGCCCTCGACGACCCGTTCAAGTCTATTGCAATTTGAAAACGACATACGAAGTCCATTAAGCGCACAGCCAGTTGATGCAACAGCAACAGCAGCAACAACAACAGCAGCAGTAACTGCAACTGCAGCCATTACAACAACAACAACAACAACAACACTAAGTACTACAATAACGATTTCTGAACGTAGTTGTATCCTCTAATCCCGCCTGATGAGCATTCGCCAGCCTCGTTACAACGTTATTTCACACAGTTCATGCTGTGCACTGACTACACTTACTACCAAAATTATCTATACATATAAATATATATATTGTTATATATAGTTGTATATAGTAACTCATCACACCATTCGTAATGAACATTGACAACTCTGAAATGCAGACAATTGAATCTTAACTTTCCATCACATCAGACCAAGCCGAAGATTGAACAAAGCTAAATATAGTTGGACATAGATGGACAGATGAGTATACAGTTGAAATTGAAATTGAAACTAGAGTTTGTATTGAAGTTGCAGTTGAAGCTGTAGTTATTGTATAGCTCCCTCAATGGTGTGTTAAGGTTCATGAATCAAATGAAATGGCAATAAACATTTATTAATGAAAACAACTGAATCAGCTTTATTTTCTTCATTTTCAAAAGTGATTTAATTCATTTATATTTATCGAATATATATATATATATATGAATTCTATCGGGTATATACACTATGGAGAATATCCTTTAAAGCTATATATCCTTTGTGTATATTCATTACAATTCCTAAGCATATTCTTCTATGATCATTGTTATGCCTTTTTTTATGCCAATTATTTCAACCCGTCGAGGTGTACCAAGTCCGATTTCCAACTAGTTTTGTTACTCCTCACTATGCTAAACAGTTTACTATAGTACAAGTACAGCTATATTGTCACTAAGTAAATAATATATCATCTCATTCAAGTCATATCATATCAGTTAAGCTAAGTTCAGGCGCACAATGAGTTGAGTTGGTCACAACCAGTCGAGGTGTACCAGGTTCGACTTCCAGCTAGTTTTCTTACTCTTCACCATGTGAAACAGTTTCTTATAATATAAGTATAGTTATATTGTAGCTGTCAACATTAACTAAAGTTTATAATATAACATCTCATTCAAATCATATCAGTTTAGCTAAGTTTAGGCTACTGTCTTCTGCTTTAAGCTTTAAATTGCCTTGCGTCTTGGTGTTACAACAAAGCAAGAGATTACACAACATATATATATATATATATATATATATATATTAAATATAAAGATATATATCTAAGTACTGTCATTGTCACACTTTAAAAAATAATTTAGCTTTTGTTTCAGCAATTCATTTGGTTTTTATTCAACATTTTATGAGTTAGTTCTGAAATTGCTTTGATTTATAAATAATTTCTAACATTGGCTCTACAGATTGTTGTTAGAGTTGTTGCTGTTGTTGCCGTTGTTGCTGTTGTTGTTTATGTTATGTGAATAATGCAAAGCATACTTTTAATCATATTGCTGCTTTTGGTCTATTGTCTTTGGCCTGTAGGCTGACAGCCTCTTCATCATGGCCAAAAACACGCAAAATAATCATAAATTTTCAGTCTGGCAAACAATGGCCGCCAGGTGGCGCCATAGCTAAAGTCAATGCGCTCTGTCTCTTTCTTAGTCACAAGCACACGCACACACACACATCCTTCTCTTTCTGTTTCACTCTATATTTGTGTTGTGAGTATGATATAATTGAGGCTTTACTGCTGAAGCAGAAGCAGAAGCAGAGTAAAATTCGTTTGCTTGTTTTCCTTGTTGTTGGTCCTTGTTGCTGTTGTTGCCGCTTTCCTCCTATCCTTCTGTTGTTATTGTACTCCGTTCTCATCATTGTCTGCCTTGTCGCATTTTACGCCTCGACAACGATGCGTGACACAAACAGCAGACGGCTAACGGTATATGCTAGAGATGAACAAATTTATTAGTAACTATTATACCAATAAGCAGCCTGGTTAAAATTTATACCTTTTCTATGCAATTAGGTCGAATTATGAAAATATTAAATATTCTTTTAGTATCTTCTTGTTTTTATTATCTTCTTATCTATGCTACATTCTGCTCATCTCTAGAATGAATTTTGTTCTCCCTTTACACTTATTCTATCTCCGACTCCTGTCTTCATCCTCATCCTCACCCCCATCCGGAATGGGGTCTCTCCAGTTGACAAACAGGCGGCAGTTAGTGAGCAGCAATCTCAGCTTACATTCATAATGCATTAATTTTTGGCTGGGTTAACCGCATGCAGGAGCCTCAAGTGCAGATCCTTTGATTCCATTTTTTCCATTAAATTACACGCAGTCAGCACCGAATGGATTGTTGGACAAGACGTTTTCTGCTGCCATAATTGCACTAACTGGGAGGCGTTATTGAATGGGAATGAGCTGGAGCTGGTATTGCTGGAGGAGCTAGAGGAGCTCGAAGAGTTGGAGGATCTCTGGGCAACACCAAAGTGCTAAAGTGGTAAATATGTCAGCGGCAGTAAGACGATAAATTCTCGTTAAGTAGACGCGCACACGCAGCCCTGGGCTAGGCGTGGCATTACCAGAGAGGTGGAGAGATTAAGCTCAGAGACGTTGAGGTAAAGATATAGGTAGTTGTAAAGGGGGAAACAAGAAGGGTGTAGAAAGAGAACCGACAGAGAGAGAGAGAGAGAGAGAGGGAGAGAAGGAGAAAGGGGAATATGGCAATCGGTTGGCCTAATCTGCTGCGCTTGAATGATGATGCGCCACGCCCATGCACAGCCCTTAATTACAGCATGTAGCGTGAATTGAACTCTAGAGCTCATCGGCGAAAGAGAAAAGGATAAAAAAAATGGAAAGAGTAAGAAAAATTTTGGGGGACCAAGAATTGGGCATTGGGAGAAACACGTGAGCACATGTGCAACTTCCGTTAAAAATCTATTGCTAACTTTCAACAATTCCAGCACATACTAGAAAGCTGAGGATAGAGACAGGCAGAGACTTGAGCAGACACGCACAAACATACACACACACACACTCAAGCACACAAGCATACATTTGAGTAAGGTGCGCGTTTTGGTTGTTTGCGAGAGTGTGTCTGTCTCTGTGTGCGTGTGTGTGTGTGTGTAAGTGAGTTAGAGTTTCCTGCAGCTGTCGTAGGAACTTCCGGCTGCAGCGTCGACTCTTCTATGTCCCCTACAACCATACAACGTCTGTTAAAACACTTATTTGGCTTAAGGCTAAAAACTCAAAGCCAAAAATAGCACCAACAACAACAACAATAACAATAACAACAACAATAATAACAACACACAAACTGTTAACCATCTTTATTATACCAGAAAACATTAATACACTTGCAAAAGCTAACTGCTATGTAAGACACAGACAAATAGACAAAAGCTCGATCACAACACAGAAATGATAATTGATAAAAAAGAGTTTACAAAATATTAAAGAAATTAATATTGAAGAATAAGAGCGTAAACCGGGTCATGCTGATTGAAATCACATAGTTAGCCAATTGGAAAAGGGTATTTGTTTTTTTTAATTTTTTTTTTATTTTCTATTTTTTTGTTTTTTCTTTGTACTATGTATCTGACTGCTTGGCTTCGTGCCGCGGCTGCATTTGCTACGTCTTTGGCTATGCCTTTGCCTGCGCTGCTGCTACAATATTTTTTTTACGTGCATGTGTAATCAACAGTATTTATAAGTATGTATGTAAGTAATACGCATACAGCTCTTATTTTATATACATATATATACATATATATATATATATGTATGCTTAAAAAATTGCACAAAGTTGAAGCCAAACTCTAGGTGAATGTGTGTGTGTGTGTGTGTTAGTCTCGGCACTGTTTAACTCAGTCATAGAACTGTTGCTGAAGTCACGTAATTCAAATAACTAAAGTTGGCGTAAATATGCCAAGCATACAGCAGAAGCGCGAACTCACATGAACACACAAACATGCACATTCACACATACACACACACACACACACACATACAAATGCACACATAGACAGAACAACGCCCTTTCAGCCAACACACAATTGCATGGGTGTGTTGTTGCTATTGTCGATTGTCGACTGTCGGCTGTCGGTTGTCGGTTGTCGGTTGTCGGTGCTTGTCAGTGCTTAGAGCTTAGTAGTAGTTGCAGCTGAAGCTTTAAGCGTGTTAATTTTGTAATTTGTATTAAGCGCTCGTTTTAATTGGCCAATCAGCAATGGGCATAAAGCACTGCAAATGAGCTCCTAAACCCAAAAGCAGCGCAACTTTGTTGTAACCTCTATAAGGCTTTTAGTAAGCCAACCAATTAGTAGCTTGGACAATAAATGTTTAACTACATTTAACAGATTTATACTATGCTCAATTGTAATGTACAAAACTATATACATATACACATGTACACATATACATACATATATATACATATATATATATGTACATAACAATGCCAGTAAGATGGAAAAGATGGTCCCAAGCTTAACTCTTGCATGACTGCGTTCAGAATACACATAATATGCATTTATAACAAGTAAGAAATCTGTAGTCGAGTGTAGCCGACCACGAGAGTTCCTTTGCCTACAGAAACTGCCTTACACACACATACACACAGTCCTATACGTACTTTAAGCCATTTCGAAAGTTTTTTAGACCCCTCGCGCTTCATAAAGCGCTACTTAATCTTCAATAACTTCCGTGTTTTTTATACAATTTTAACGAAATTTACAACGTAGATCAGATATAGTCTTTTTATTATATGTGCTGAAAAGAAATTTGATCGGTTGTATATTCTGCTGAATAATCGTTAATAATTGGATTAGGGGAGGAAATTCAAAAGTCTTAAACAAACTCGTATGGCATACGAAAATGAAGAATCTAGATTCCAAATTTGGTTGCTCTAGCTCTTATAGTCTTTAAGGAACAGGCGTTTATACAGAAGGACAGACAGACCGACAGATAAACGGACAGACAGACGGACAGATAGACGGACAGAGCTAAATCGACTCAGCTTGTTACCTGATGAAGAATATACAGTATATACCGGTTATAAGCAAAACCTATAGTACAGAAAAATTTTTGCTTATATTCGATATTTCCTTTTAAGCAATCATGAGCTATATTCCAATACGTTGTATTTAAATGATTATTATAAAATAAGCCACACGTTTATAAGTTTATTTAAATTTATATTTTATGCTGTTCGACAGCTATAATAATATAAATACTAAATATTAAATGGGATCAAAAATTTTAATATTCCTGTCCTACAGCTTATAATTTGTTTAAAACCGATTAAATTTATATGAACTGAATATTTTATTATATACAATCAATTTTTTGCTTTTATGAGGCTAAATTTAGTGTTAAATAGTTTTATGATGTTTAAAAATAACATAATTTTGCGTTTAACCAATATTTGCTTATAAGCTGTACACCTTATAACCGATATATACTGTATATAATTCATAGGGTCTGACATGATTATTTCTACCTATTATATACTTTTCGACTTTGCACAAATTCATTAGTTCCCTTTTGTTCTTTTTTAAGGCTAAGGGACTAAAAACATACAAGCATATATAATAACATTTATGTGTTAGTACATATATATAGGGTGGTCCAAGAAAGATTTGCATTTTAAAATCGCTATAAAAGAACGAGTATACATTTCTCAAAATTCTTTTTTTTACCATTTCGTAAACCTCAAACCTTCTACTAAATATCTGACACATTGACAATGACATTCAAAATATCAAATTCAAAATTATCGATAGTTCAAAAAGCAAACGCTAGATGGCCCACCCTGTATATTATATATATCTTTATAGGTATATAAATATTATTTACAGTTTTGTGCTTTTACTATACACTAACAAGCACTTAAAATATTATTTAAATTATATGTAAAAGTTATTGACGTAACTGCTTTACTTTTTTTGCTTTCGTTTTCTTGTTTCTATTTCTATTTCTATTTCTATTGATGCCCTTTTGTCAACAACAATTTACAGCGTTGCCATACTTGCAAGCTGACACTGCAAAAGTTTAAGCATATTGAAATGACAGCTGACACTTTGCTGGCAACTGTTATAGTTGTTGTTGTTGTTGTTGATTATGATCTTAAACAGCAGCTGCAACTGAGTGGGCAACGTTATGCACAATGTTGTTGACACTTTATATGTTATGCAATTGCAATTTTGATTTATGTATGCTTACTGATATTTATCAGTGTAAGAGACATTTTATTAATTAGTTAAAAGCGTTTGTAAGCTTTAGGGCACAATTTGACCCTTAAGGTCTGATGGGGATGATGAAGGTTGGGTAAGCGCGCTAATTACTTATCCGGCAACGCCTTTAGGAAATGATTTTAAAAAGCGATCTTAACACAGTTTAGCAGGCAGTTAAGCTCCTTGTTGCTGCTGCTGCTGTTACTGCTACTGCTGTCGCTGTCATAGCCAACGGCAAGGCTCAAGGACTTGAGTACCAGGACGCCATTTTGTAATTAGCCGCATTACAAGCACCACTCACAGAGAATATTCGTGGCTACTTTATATGTTAATGAGTTTTCTTGCTATTGTCTTATCTCTCTCAACGAGTAGAGCTCTGGACATGAGCGCGCATGCAATTGAATTTAAAAGCAGCTTCTGAGATTTTTCCCTATCCGTTTCGTTTTGTAGTAGGTGCATATTATGCAATATGAAAATGGGTAAAAGAAACTTTTTTCTTTTTCCTCTGTTTCTTTTTGCCAAAGTTCAAATTGCATTTGCCAAAAAGAAAAGCACAACAGAAATAAAAAAAAAATAGAGCAATGTAAAAGAAAATGGAAAAACCCCATTGATAGACAGGCAAACGGGAGAAACAGGCGCTCAGCCAAAGCAAACCAAACAGAAACTCGTATGTGCAGAACGTGAATGTGTATGTGTGTGTGTGTGTGTGTGTGTAATGCTTGTATATGCATCTGTATATATATATGTGTGTGTGTGTTTGTATTTTTATGTGTGCTAGCAACATTTTCTTATCTAAATAATATTTGGCGGGCGCAACGACGACAACGTTTTTCTCTAGCTGATTGAACAAAGTTTGTTGCCACACATTGTTGTTGTTTTTGTTATTGTTGTTGTGCTTGTTATTGTTTGCTTTTTGACTAGCGCAAAAATTGTTTTTGATAAAAGCTCAGCAACCAATAGGATGAATGCCAACAACGATTGCAGCTTTCGTATTATTTTTATAGCTGTCCGTTGCATTAAACGACATGTGATGGTATTAAAAATTCATAAAATTATCTACCATATTAGTTCTATTTAAAAAATAGATCATTTTGTGTTTGTGAGATTAATATTTATTTATATATATATATTTGTTTTAATTCGGACCTAATTTTTCTCCTTATCTTTTTTGACTTTTAATGTCCCAACTATATAAAAAATTTCAATCGTAATTGTACAAATTCTATACGCAAGGAAAATTCTGAAGTATCAAGCGGTTAATATGGCTCAGATTAATTCGAAGATAATAAATAGTTAACAAAACGGAGTTGTTGATCTGCGTATATATGTATATGTATATATATATACATATATATATATATCTATGTATGTATGTATGTATATGTATATATATGTATATTTTTAACCGATTGAATGTTAAAATGAAGCTGAATTGGATTGGATGGAAACGAATTGTTATACGTATAATACACATTGAGCTGTATTTAGCATTAGTAAACAAACAAATTAATAAATGTAATATTACAAACCATTCAATATTTCCTTAAATTTTGTTCATAAAACATGACATCAATTTGTATTATACAATAATAATTGTTTATTATGTGCTTGCCTTACCCATAGCTCTAGTCCCACATCCAGCAACATTGTTTTTGTCTCTTGGTTCCTAGAAAGTAATCATTTTTACGCATTTATTGTATACAACACCAACTGCAGCTACATTAACACCAACAAAACATAACTACTACAAGAATTTCTCCACAAACAAAACATCAATTAAACTAACATAGAATAAACAACTTAAAAGTAATGAAACTGGTTCAATAATGGTATGAAAAAAAGGATAAAATATGATTTAAATTTGTTTAAATGCCTTTAGTTTTTTATTTCAATTTTCTTTATTAATTAATAAACAATTTAACATTAGTAACAAATGTTAATAATTTGCTGTTCTGGTCGCTAATTTGTTGGACTGGAATTGTGCTAAATAAAACCTTTTGAAATAAAAGTTAAAAAAAATGTGAAACATTAAAAATTTTTAATTATATAAATTAACTGTATTTATTTTAATATATCAGTTCGAAAAGTATGGAAACATATATTTTATAGTTAAATAAAAAAAAATTTTAATTAAAAACTTTACGCGTGGGCAGTGCTTTAAAATTGTAACTTGCTACAGATATGAACAGGTTTCAGTAATACCTAAACTGTATTACAGTCGCTCTAATAGTGTATAAGTGACTGATTGGATATACAATTTAAAATTGTGAAGTTCATTTTTTTTCCACAACATATTGATAAATTGAGAAGTAGGTTAAAGGTACTTAAATTGGGTTTAATATGTTGCACACACCGATAATGTTGTATTAACACTGTAGCCTACTACAAAACGAAACGGATCAGGAAAATCTCAGAAGCTGCTTTTAAATTCAATTGCATGCGCGCTCATGTCCAGAGCTCTACTCGTTGAGAGAGATAAGACAATAGCAAGAAAACTCATTAACATATAAAGTAGCCACGAATATTCTCTGTGAGTGGTGCTTGTAATGCGGCTAATTACAAAATGGCGTCCTGGTACTCAAGTCCTTGAGCCTTGCCGTTGGCTATGACAGCGACAGCAGTAGCAGTAACAGCAGCAGCAGCAACAAGGAGCTTAACTGCCTGCTAAACTGTGTTAAGATCGCTTTTTAAAATCATTTCCTAAAGGCGTTGCCGGATAAGTAATTAGCGCGCTTACCCAACCTTCATCATCCCCATCAGACCTTAAGGGTCAAATTGTGCCCTAAAGCTTACAAACGCTTTTAACTAATTAATAAAATGTCTCTTACACTGATAAATATCAGTAAGCATACATAAATCAAAATTGCAATTGCATAACATATAAAGTGTCAACAACATTGTGCATAACGTTGCCCACTCAGTTGCAGCTGCTGTTTAAGATCATAATCAACAACAACAACAACAACTATAACAGTTGCCAGCAAAGTGTCAGCTGTCATTTCAATATGCTTAAACTTTTGCAGTGTCAGCTTGCAAGTATGGCAACGCTGTAAATTGTTGTTGACAAAAGGGCATCAATAGAAATAGAAATAGAAATAGAAACAAGAAAACGAAAGCAAAAAAAGTAAAGCAGTTACGTCAATAACTTTTACATATAATTTAAATAATATTTTAAGTGCTTGTTAGTGTATAGTAAAAGCACAAAACTGTAAATAATATTTATATACCTATAAAGATATATATAATATACAGGGTGGGCCATCTAGCGTTTGCTTTTTGAACTATCGATAATTTTGAATTTGATATTTTGAATGTCATTGTCAATGTGTCAGATATTTAGTAGAAGGTTTGAGGTTTACGAAATGGTAAAAAAAAGAATTTTGAGAAATGTATACTCGTTCTTTTATAGCGATTTTAAAATGCAAATCTTTCTTGGACCACCCTATATATATGTACTAACACATAAATGTTATTATATATGCTTGTATGTTTTTAGTCCCTTAGCCTTAAAAAAGAACAAAAGGGAACTAATGAATTTGTGCAAAGTCGAAAAGTATATAATAGGTAGAAATAATCATGTCAGACCCTATGAATTATATACAGTATATATCGGTTATAAGGTGTACAGCTTATAAGCAAATATTGGTTAAACGCAAAATTATGTTATTTTTAAACATCATAAAACTATTTAACACTAAATTTAGCCTCATAAAAGCAAAAAATTGATTGTATATAATAAAATATTCAGTTCATATAAATTTAATCGGTTTTAAACAAATTATAAGCTGTAGGACAGGAATATTAAAATTTTTGATCCCATTTAATATTTAGTATTTATATTATTATAGCTGTCGAACAGCATAAAATATAAATTTAAATAAACTTATAAACGTGTGGCTTATTTTATAATAATCATTTAAATACAACGTATTGGAATATAGCTCATGATTGCTTAAAAGGAAATATCGAATATAAGCAAAAATTTTTCTGTACTATAGGTTTTGCTTATAACCGGTATATACTGTATATTCTTCATCAGGTAACAAGCTGAGTCGATTTAGCTCTGTCCGTCTATCTGTCCGTCTGTCTGTCCGTTTATCTGTCGGTCTGTCTGTCCTTCTGTATAAACGCCTGTTCCTTAAAGACTATAAGAGCTAGAGCAACCAAATTTGGAATCTAGATTCTTCATTTTCGTATGCCATACGAGTTTGTTTAAGACTTTTGAATTTCCTCCCCTAATCCAATTATTAACGATTATTCAGCAGAATATACAACCGATCAAATTTCTTTTCAGCACATATAATAAAAAGACTATTTCTGATCTACGTTGTAAATTTCGTTAAAATTGTATAAAAAACACGGAAGTTATTGAAGATTAAGTAGCGCGTTATGAAGCGCGAGGGGTCTAAAAAACTTTCGAAATGGCTTAAAGTACGTATAGGACTGTGTGTATGTGTGTGTAAGGCAGTTTCTGTAGGCAAAGGAACTCTCGTGGTCGGCTACACTCGACTACAGATTTCTTACTTGTTATAAATGCATATTATGTGTATTCTGAACGCAGTCATGCAAGAGTTAAGCTTGGGACCATCTTTTCCATCTTACTGGCATTGTTATGTACATATATATATATATATATATATGTATGTATATGTGTACATGTGTATATGTATATAGTTTTGTACATTACAATTGAGCATAGTATAAATCTGTTAAATGTAGTTAAACATTTATTGTCCAAGCTACTAATTGGTTGGCTTACTAAAAGCCTTATAGAGGTTACAACAAAGTTGCGCTGCTTTTGGGTTTAGGAGCTCATTTGCAGTGCTTTATGCCCATTGCTGATTGGCCAATTAAAACGAGCGCTTAATACAAATTACAAAATTAACACGCTTAAAGCTTCAGCTGCAACTACTACTAAGCTCTAAGCACTGACAAGCACCGACAACCGACAACCGACAACCGACAGCCGACAGTCGACAATCGACAATAGCAACAACACACCCATGCAATTGTGTGTTGGCTGAAAGGGCGTTGTTCTGTCTATGTGTGCATTTGTATGTGTGTGTGTGTGTGTGTGTGTGAATGTGCATGTTTGTGTGTTCATGTGAGTTCGCGCTTCTGCTGTATGCTTGGCATATTTACGCCAACTTTAGTTATTTGAATTACGTGACTTCAGCAACAGTTCTATGACTGAGTTAAACAGTGCCGAGACTAACACACACACACACACACATTCACCTAGAGTTTGGCTTCAACTTTGTGCAATTTTTTAAGCATACATATATATATATATATGTATATATATGTATATAAAATAAGAGCTGTATGCGTGTTACCTGCGTACGTGCTTATAAATACTGTTGATTACACATGCACGTAAAAAAAGTATTGTAGCAGCAGCGCAGGCAAAGGCATAGCCAAAGACGTAGCAAATGCAGCCGCGGCACGAAGCCAAGCAGTCAGATACATAGTACAAAGAAAAAACAAAAAAATAGAAAATAAAAAAAAAATTAAAAAAAACAAATACCCTTTTCCAATTGGCTAACTATGTGATTTCAATCAGCATGACCCGGTTTACGCTCTTATTCTTCAATATTAATTTCTTTAATATTTTGTAAACTCTTTTTTATCAATTATCATTTCTGTGTTGTGATCGAGCTTTTGTCTATTTGTCTGTGTCTTACATAGCAGTTAGCTTTTGCAAGTGTATTAATGTTTTCTGGTATAATAAAGATGGTTAACAGTTTGTGTGTTGTTATTATTGTTGTTGTTATTGTTATTGTTGTTGTTGTTGGTGCTATTTTTGGCTTTGAGTTTTTAGCCTTAAGCCAAATAAGTGTTTTAACAGACGTTGTATGGTTGTAGGGGACATAGAAGAGTCGACGCTGCAGCCGGAAGTTCCTACGACAGCTGCAGGAAACTCTAACTCACTTACACACACACACACACACGCACACAGAGACAGACACACTCTCGCAAACAACCAAAACGCGCACCTTACTCAAATGTATGCTTGTGTGCTTGAGTGTGTGTGTGTGTATGTTTGTGCGTGTCTGCTCAAGTCTCTGCCTGTCTCTATCCTCAGCTTTCTAGTATGTGCTGGAATTGTTGAAAGTTAGCAATAGATTTTTAACGGAAGTTGCACATGTGCGCACGTGTTTCTCCCAATGCCCAATTCTTGGTCCCCCAAAATTTTTCTTACTCTTTCCATTTTTTTTATCCTTTTCTCTTTCGCCGATGAGCTCTAGAGTTCAATTCACGCTACATGCTGTAATTAAGGGCTGTGCATGGGCGTGGCGCATCATCATTCAAGCGCAGCAGATTAGGCCAACCGATTGCCATATTCCCCTTTCTCCTTCTCTCCCTCTCTCTCTCTCTCTCTCTCTGTCGGTTCTCTTTCTACACCCTTCTTGTTTCCCCCTTTACAACTACCTATATCTTTACCTCAACGTCTCTGAGCTTAATCTCTCCACCTCTCTGGTAATGCCACGCCTAGCCCAGGGCTGCGTGTGCGCGTCTACTTAACGAGAATTTATCGTCTTACTGCCGCTGACATATTTACCACTTTAGCACTTTGGTGTTGCCCAGAGATCCTCCAACTCTTCGAGCTCCTCTAGCTCCTCCAGCAATACCAGCTCCAGCTCATTCCCATTCAATAACGCCTCCCAGTTAGTGCAATTATGGCAGCAGAAAACGTCTTGTCCAACAATCCATTCGGTGCTGACTGCGTGTAATTTAATGGAAAAAATGGAATCAAAGGATCTGCACTTGAGGCTCCTGCATGCGGTTAACCCAGCCAAAAATTAATGCATTATGAATGTAAGCTGAGATTGCTGCTCACTAACTGCCGCCTGTTTGTCAACTGGAGAGACCCCATTCCGGATGGGGGTGAGGATGAGGATGAAGACAGGAGTCGGAGATAGAATAAGTGTAAAGGGAGAACAAAATTCATTCTAGAGATGAGCAGAATGTAGCATAGATAAGAAGATAATAAAAACAAGAAGATACTAAAAGAATATTTAATATTTTCATAATTCGACCTAATTGCATAGAAAAGGTATAAATTTTAACCAGGCTGCTTATTGGTATAATAGTTACTAATAAATTTGTTCATCTCTAGCATATACCGTTAGCCGTCTGCTGTTTGTGTCACGCATCGTTGTCGAGGCGTAAAATGCGACAAGGCAGACAATGATGAGAACGGAGTACAATAACAACAGAAGGATAGGAGGAAAGCGGCAACAACAGCAACAAGGACCAACAACAAGGAAAACAAGCAAACGAATTTTACTCTGCTTCTGCTTCTGCTTCAGCAGTAAAGCCTCAATTATATCATACTCACAACACAAATATAGAGTGAAACAGAAAGAGAAGGATGTGTGTGTGTGCGTGTGCTTGTGACTAAGAAAGAGACAGAGCGCATTGACTTTAGCTATGGCGCCACCTGGCGGCCATTGTTTGCCAGACTGAAAATTTATGATTATTTTGCGTGTTTTTGGCCATGATGAAGAGGCTGTCAGCCTACAGGCCAAAGACAATAGACCAAAAGCAGCAATATGATTAAAAGTATGCTTTGCATTATTCACATAACATAAACAACAACAGCAACAACGGCAACAACAGCAACAACTCTAACAACAATCTGTAGAGCCAATGTTAGAAATTATTTATAAATCAAAGCAATTTCAGAACTAAACTCATAAAATGTTGAATAAAAACCAAATGAATTGCTGAAACAAAAGCTAAATTATTTTTTAAAGTGTGACAATGACAGTACTTAGATATATATCTTTATATTTAATATATATATATATATATATATATATATGTTGTGTAATCTCTTGCTTTGTTGTAACACCAAGACGCAAGGCAATTTAAAGCTTAAAGCAGAAGACAGTAGCCTAAACTTAGCTAAACTGATATGATTTGAATGAGATGTTATGATTTTATAAACTTTAGTTAATGTTGACAGCTACAATATAACTATACTTGTACTATAAGAAACTGTTTCACATGGTGAAGAGTACGGAAACTAGCTGGAAGTCGAACCTGGTACACCTCGACTGGTTGTGACCAACTCAACTCATTGTGCGCCTGAACTTAGCTTAACTGATATGATATGACTTGAATGAGATGATATATTATTTACTTAGTGACAATATAGCTGTACTTGTACTATAGTAAACTGTTTAGCATAGTGAGGAGTAACAAAACTAGTTGGAAATCGGACTTGGTACACCTCGACGGGTTGAAATAATTGGCATAAAAAAAGGCATAACAATGATCATAGAAGAATATGCTTAGGAATTGTAATGAATATACACAAAGGATATATAGCTTTAAAGGATATTCTCCATAGTGTATATACCCGATAGAATTCATATATATATATATATATTCGATAAATATAAATGAATTAAATCACTTTTGAAAATGAAGAAAATAAAGCTGATTCAGTTGTTTTCATTAATAAATGTTTATTGCCATTTCATTTGATTCATGAACCTTAACACACCATTGAGGGAGCTATACAATAACTACAGCTTCAACTGCAACTTCAATACAAACTCTAGTTTCAATTTCAATTTCAACTGTATACTCATCTGTCCATCTATGTCCAACTATATTTAGCTTTGTTCAATCTTCGGCTTGGTCTGATGTGATGGAAAGTTAAGATTCAATTGTCTGCATTTCAGAGTTGTCAATGTTCATTACGAATGGTGTGATGAGTTACTATATACAACTATATATAACAATATATATATTTATATGTATAGATAATTTTGGTAGTAAGTGTAGTCAGTGCACAGCATGAACTGTGTGAAATAACGTTGTAACGAGGCTGGCGAATGCTCATCAGGCGGGATTAGAGGATACAACTACGTTCAGAAATCGTTATTGTAGTACTTAGTGTTGTTGTTGTTGTTGTTGTTGTAATGGCTGCAGTTGCAGTTACTGCTGCTGTTGTTGTTGCTGCTGTTGCTGTTGCATCAACTGGCTGTGCGCTTAATGGACTTCGTATGTCGTTTTCAAATTGCAATAGACTTGAACGGGTCGTCGAGGGCAAGAAAAAATATCACCCACAGACTAGGAAAACGCACACACATACAAATATATATATATAAATATATATACAGAACCAGATAAAACTGTCAACAGCATGCGTGTGTAAGTAAGTGTATGTGTGTGTATGTGTGTGCGCCTCAAATAGCGCTAAATGACCGCAAAGTGTTTTCATTATTTGTGGCTGCCAACAATTTATATCGTTCATTTAGGAATTTCTCTTCACACTTTCGATTCTTCGCCCTCTCTTTCTCTTTCTCTCTCTCTATTTCTATCTTTCTCTCATACCTCCTATGCATCAATGTGTGTGTGTGTGATTGTGATTCTGTGACACAACAAACAAAAAATAAATAAAACGAAGCAGAAGAACTGCCAACTACAACTACATACAACAAGTGCAAAAACGGGCGAGTAAATGAGAAAGTAGGGGGAAAGGAAAATAAAGAAGAAAACGGGAAAAACTGCGAACTGTGGACAACAGTGGACCAGACCCTTTAGTTGCTTTGGAAAATGGCAATTGGAGTTTGGGGGGTAAATTTGGTCGTGTGTTGTGGCCATCATTGTGGCCATGGCAATGTCTGGGTCTCCGGCTGTTGCTCCAGCTTCTCATGCTAGTGTAAAGTGCATGAGTATGGCTTCATTATCGCCTGACCAAGTGCACGATGTTGTCATCATTACTATCAACAACATCATCATCATCATTATCATTATACACATGATGATTATGGGGAGTTTCCTGTGGATTGTGTTCGACCTACAAAATTGTCAACTAAATTTTTGTTTATGCGATTGATAACATTGGCAACATTACGTTTTAGACCTATAAAATAGTATAACTGAACAATAAATATAAGCTAAGGATAATTATAGTTAACTATAACTATTTGTCAGTTTACTTGTGTTAATTTAAAATGAATTTTATTTATATCTAAAGATCATTTCTGTTTATTTTGTTATGTGTTATATAAACTGTATGGCAACTCTCTGTTATTAACATTTATCATTTATGTTAAATAACAGTTCATGTTAGGCATGTAATAGCTCTCTGTTATCTACAATGCAAATTGAATTCTTAATGAAAAATGAAACTAAATTAAAAGGAAATTAGTTTATTTTTCATGCTTATTTCATTTGAGCTGTCAGTGTGTGTTGACACTGTGTGCTGCCTGTACAGGCAAGCTTGTTACAGAGAGACTATGACAGGTGGAGGAGGGTGTGTGTAAATGTAGAATGGACAGTGTTTTGTGTGCAGTTTATAAATGTCGATGAGGATGCGATGGAGCTCAAAGGACGTTGAGTTTGAGGCTGGCCGATAATGGTTGCAATGGAGGAAAACTGTTGGTTACGTGGAGTGAGGAGGGGTGGGAGACATGGTGGCAAGGGGCTTGTGTGTATCGGGAGTAGGTTACCAAAGTGAAGTAATAGGAGCAGGACGATAGCTGTCTGTATGCAGTTAACGCTTCGAGTATGCGACTGTATCGATGTGTGTAACTGATGTCTGTGTGTATATGTGTATGCCTGTGTGTGTGTGTGTGTATGTATGTTTATATGTCTGTGCGTCGATGCAAGGAATTTTAGTTGATAACAGTAAATGCAGCACATAGCCATCGTTGTTGCTGTAACTAATATTGTTGCTGTTGTTGCATTTGATGATGGTGTCGCTGTCATTGTGTAGCAACTTGCAACTTGCAACCCCGTCTAACCCCTTACAACCCTATACAACCCTATACAACAGTATACAACCTTATGGCAACCCTATGGCAAGTCGAGAGCTCAGCAACAACAACTCTCTAACTGCAATTGAGTATTTGGTTTTGAATCGCAAGTGTCAATTTAGAAAATGTTTATTTTATGCGACACTTGGGCGTTGTTGCCACGCCCAATGATCACCCATTTTGAGCACATGTCATATAGGGTGTGGCATTTGAGGCTTGCCTCTTCTGTTCTATAACGGTTAATGTTGTGAGCCGACTCTCTTTGCCATTGCCAACGATAAGCCCTGCAATCGAAATGCAATTCAAATTGTCAGCAATTCAATTCCCATTTATTAAAATGATTCCCTTTGTAGATGTGACCCCCACCCTCCTCATACCTCTGACCCCTTTTCATACTATTACCATTTCGACATTTTTCCATTAAGCCATTCCCCCCCTTGCCGCTTTCTAGTCATAAATTTTGAGTGTTTCCAATGCCAATGCCATTGAAAATCTCAGTTAGTACTTGTCGTATAACTTGCTACTTGCTACTTGCAACTGGCAACTTACAGCTCGTAACTCGCAAAACTCGCTAGTTGCAAGTTTATTCCACTCAATTGAATTGCAATATTTGTCTGCATTTCTGTATGTCTTTGTGTGTGTGTGTGTGCGTGTGTTTGTGTAAAAAATTGAGCTATCCAAATAAATGTTATGCAGTGTATAAAATATTTCCTAGTCAGCGTTTTCCTGTGCTGACTGTACCATGAACTTAACTGTCAAGTGTTGACTGTACTTTAAATTTTGGGCTTTTCATTATGAATTACTAAAATTCAGCAGATCGGGAAGCTACTTCCATTGTAGATGCACTATTCCTAGGAAAACCTCTGGGCAATTGCTGTTATCCCTGGAGCGTACAATTTCTCCGAGGAGACTTTCCCGTTCAACCCCTAGTTGAAACAGCTCTATAAGATTGCTGTCTTGAACCAATCAGTTTAATTCAAAGTTCTATTCGGAAAAAGAGAGCTGCTAAGCAGAAAAATCGCTTTTTAAAACCTAGGAAAAACTCTTATCCTATAACTGTGCAATTCTATGTGGGATATCCTTGTGATCCCCTTAAAGAACATTCCTTACATAATTTCTATTTCATAAACCTGCGTTAAATAGCATAAATTCCCAGCTAATGTGAACTACTTGCAGTACAGTATATATCGCTACATTTATGAGAGATCCTTCTTTTTTTCCTTGTGTTTTTCCGTACCAGTTATGCTCAGTTTAAAACGCTTAATAGTATGCTAAGGAAAATGTTGCTGGGCTCATTAAGCAAGTTGCAGCTTAACACATATACACACTCCCACATAGATAAAGGCATACTTAGACACAATCTCAGGCAACTGGAAGAGTAGAATGTACAAAAAAAAAATAGCTTAAAAAAAGAAGAAGTGGAAAGACATAAAACGTTTATGCGTACGCCCATTTGAGGGTACAAAATGAGTTTATCCCCTCATCCTGCACATTGATGAGAGCAGATATTTAGAGTGCCAAAGGGCAATTTATTATGCCATGAAGGAAGGATACAAGGAACGGGAATCTAGCTAAGCTAAGACCCATTGGACCCATGGATCTATCTACCAGGCTGTATATATATATATATAGAAGTTGAGCTGCAGTCTCACAATAATTGCCAACAGCAAGTAAATCCCATGCTTCATTAGTATCGATTATGCGTTTAATGACCTGCCCAGGCAAGGCAACCAGTCAAGCAGCATATAAACTGAGCCAGGCAGATACAGTCTGTGCGGGGGCAGCGTGGTGTATGTGTGGGTGGGTGTTGGCATAATGATTGTCGCCATAAATGTCGAAAGTGTCGCCGAGTGGTGCAGACATTCATTGAATAACTTTATTGATTTATACGAATATTTCCAGTGCATTGCATAAAATTCAAACAAAAAATGAAAAGAACAAAAAGAAAATATAAAAAAGTACAAATAATTTACAATCATACTGCACGACTATAAAATACCCTGTAAAAATATAATATATAAATAATAATATGAAAAGAAGAAATTCAAAAATATTAATTAAGTGCGCACAGTGAGAGATTGAGAAAGAGCTGTTAGAACAGTCTTCATATATATTTAGGACTTTTCTCTATAAAGATGTATATTAATATAATATATATATTTTCTTAATCATATATATATATATATATATATATATGTAAATATCGTTTATACCATATTGATGTATATATGTTATGGGTAGGCACAATCAGCTGTTCGGTTAAAATGGGCTCAAAACAATTTGAGACATGTTTTTGTATGCAAAACTTGAACAGTTTATGTAGTTTATGTAGTCTTACGATTATCGATAATTTTTAGTAATACTCTTCAGGTATATATATGTTAATATATATTATACTATATCAATTTTATATGCTTGCTTAATCCTATTCAGTCTGTTTTTTGATCTAAGGGTATAAAAAGTATTGCATATCTACCAGGGCTACTTCTAGCTGATGTTTATATGTGTCGCAACTTACGATAACTACTAAACTACATAGTCTATGTCTGTATGTGTGTGTGTGTGTGTGTGCGCTTGATTGTGCATGTGCATGCAATTTGAAAAGTTTTTTTTGGCCATGACTGCAATAAAACAAATGATATTCTATAAAAGAAACTTTTAACAGTTCAGGTTTTTTACTTTTGGCTTTCATAATCAAACTTTACACATTTACAGCAACTGCCAAAGCTCACCGAACTGAACTAGTTCCAGAACTAACAGCAGCAACAATACCAATTCTAGTACTTGGATTAGAAATAGAGTTAGAAGGAGCAGCAGACAGGACGTACATGCATTTTATGTGTCCCAATAATAATAACTATTTCGACTATTTGAAAGTGACACAACTGTACTTTTGCTCAGTTTAGATAATTGTGCACTCAACTTATCGATAAATTTTCGTTTATGTTAATCGTTTTTATTAGCATCCATTTAAAATCCACACAACTAATGTTTGCTTTATTTTGTTTTGTGCTTAATTAATTGAACTAAATTAGTGCTCTTAGAAAACTTAAAGACTTAGCTACAGTGAAGCTTACATAAAGGGAAAACTGTTTATTTATTGCATATTACTACTGAACCCACTATTTGCCTAAAATTTATCACAATAACCTCTAGTATTTGCAATGAATGAACTGATATAAAATGAAATAAAGAACTACTTAATTGAACTAGTTCTATTTGTGAAAAAGTTTAAACAACTGACTAGATTTTATCTGTTAACTCTAAGTTGAAATTTATTGAATTTTTAGCTAATACTAATAATATAAAGGTAAAAATTGAACTAGTTCAGCTTGTGATCTAGCTCATATGAAGTATTTGAAGTTGATAAGTTTTAAAAATCAATAATCTTAATATATTGAAAATTGTCTTTAACTTTACCTTAGTCAATGTTAAGAATTTTTCATAGTGATCTAGTTCCGCTTGTAATTCAGCTCAAAATGATTAGATCAAATGAATCAGTTTTATTTTTAAGTCTTAAATTGCAATTAGAATATTTTTATGCTTTAACCAATACTTTAACATTGAAAATTAAACTAGTTCGGCTTGTCATCCAGCTCAATAAAACTAGTTAAAATAAATAAGTTCAGACAGTCAACTTGAAATAAAAGTTTTACTGCAATATTTCGAATTGGAAACTAGAATTAGCTTAAGCAGCTTTACATAAAGCATTGAGCCAATTGTCTGGAACCGCAGCTGGAACTGGAACCGGAATGTTCTCGGTAGAACCACTATCGCTGTTAAGTATTTCCAGGGACCAATTACACACTGTTACATTTTGTATAGTTGGTTTGGGCCTGGTCAAATGGTTTTTCATAAATTTTTGAAGCATGTTTTCATTTTGAGACCGAAACATTTTTGGCCCAAAGCCAGCGACTACTTTAACCACAGACACACACAAAACTATCTCTGTGTGTGTGTGTATGTGTATGTAAACTTTTAGCTGCTTAAACTTTGCGTAGTATCAGTGGCAGCAACTTGCAATTTGAAGTGGCTCAAAGCGACTGCTTGAATGGCGTTTAGAAAATTTGTTCACAAGTCGTCGTCGTCCTTAGCATCGTACTCATCGTTATCCTCATTGTAAGCGTCATCATCTTGGTCCTTGCTATGTCATGGTTGGACTCCTTACAACTAGTTGCAATTTGTTTGCAAAACTTTTAACACCATTTACTGAGGATGATTTCATATGAAGACAATTAAGCGAGCGATTAAATTTATATTATCAGGGGATAGAGTTTTAGATCCTTTATATCCTGTTTCCCCAGCCTGATTGCCAGCCTGCCTTCTAGCCTGTCTATTTGTCTGCCCCTTTTATGGTTTGTTCTGCTTTTCTGTCTGGAATAAAACTTTTGCCCTTGTTAACATGTTATGCAATGCTCAACCACATGGATAACATCAAGTGGCCAACTACTCTATATATATATATGTGTGTGTGTATATTTATATAAATATATACATTTGTATGTGTGTGTGTGTGTGTGTGTGTGTGTGGGTATGTGCATTGCTTTCATATTCATATTCGCATTTAAACTTGCATTATTTTTTCAAGGCCCGCTTCAAGCTCATTAAATACGCATTAAAGTTTAATTATAAACATTTGCGCTTGCACTTGGCAGGCGAATTGCCAAAAAAGAAAACAACACCAACAACAATAACAATAACAACAACAACAATAAAAGATACAAAAAAAAAAAAAAAATGGCCAAAACGACAGCAAAAAGCGTCAGCAAAAGCGCAACGAAAGTCAAAGTAATTTGCCCTTTGCACCCTACACGCATCAATTGACGGCATATCGGCTGCTGCCAAGCAAATTAAAAAAATAAACAAAAAAAATTAAAATTAAAAAAAGCAAAAGCTTAATAGAAATGAAAAAAAATAAATTAAATTAATATAAAATAAATTAATTAAAATTATAAAAAATAAAGTAAATATAAAAAAGTAAATGAAGTAAATTAAATTATAATTATCTTTTGTACTTTGAATATTTTCCTTCAGTTTGTTACTGAAAGAAAAGATGTGTAAAAAGCATATAGAAGTATAATATGGATATGTTTTGAAGAGTTTTCACAATTATGCGGCAAATTTTTGTGTTTTCTCTTTAAGCTTAGATTTAGTGCTAATGTATAATATGTTATCTAAGTTACAGACTATGTAAAAATTTGTATTCAACAAAGATATACAGCATATATATCTTTTTCACATATGCAGAAAACATATCGTTTTCAGAATTTTACAGCTACTTTCGTTCCATAAAAATTTATGCAAGTCAAAAGCATTTTGTAAGCTAACTTATCACAGGCTGAACTGAGCTTAACAGACTTAAAAATTCTCAAATTTTATATATATTTATATATATATATTATATACTGGAACTCGACCCACCGCTCCCTACTGCAATACCTGATATAGTATATATTTGAATGCAAAAACCGGTATGTCATTACCAAACAACTAATATAATCAGATATTCCTTATTATTATTATATTTTTTATGCTTAACTTGTAAGTATTTTGCTTACAACTTGAATATACAATTGTTAATTAACTTTACTCAATAGCTGTCAAGTGCTTATATGCTCTACCTGTTTGATTGTAGCGCATTTAACAACGTAATGGCCGCATTTTGCATGTGCCACCATATCGTTCATACTTGCCCCTGTTCCATCGCAGAATAGTTGGCCCTGGACTGAAGTTGCTGCTCGAAACGACTTTTATAAATGCCATGAATATATTTTTTACATATATACATATACATATATATATATATATGTATATTGAGAAAAGTGGCAAGGGGAATGAGTAGCGAAGTGGGTGAAAACATAATTTTTAACGCAGCATTTCCTCTGTTGGGGCACTTTGCAACATTTTGTTGGTCAGCAGCGGCCATTTAACATTACACAATTCGCACTTTCCTCACAATTTTCAGCACTTTTCCTCAAGCCACCCTGCCTCTCAGCTATTGGTTATGGTCAGGAATGGTGTGAAAACCCTGACCTTTAAAGTTGTGGAAAATATTGTTGGAAATGTATACTCGAAACAAAGTGCTAATAAGCCTTGGCAATTGCCTTTTAAAGTCAGCGCCAAAACGTGGGGCAATGTGGAAAAATTTTTGTGAAAATGCCTTATTCTTGGCCAAGTTTTGTGGACAATGTGATGCTTATCGGCATTTAATGGGCATATTCCCCCCTGATCCCACACTCTGTTCCTTTCAGTCTCCTCTTTTATCCTGTCCTGATGCTGTCGCACAAAACTGAAGCTGACGTTGTAGCTGAAGCAGTAGCAGTAGGAGCAGAAGCTCTAGCTTAAGATACAGCTACAGAGATACAAAAATAAAGAGAAAAAGAGAGAGGGACAGAAAAAAAAGGGGGAAGGATACTACTACTACACACACATTCAATATCGTTTTACTTATCGTTTGGCCATAAAAATTGCCAGCGCAGAAAATTGTTTAGTCCTTTGGCATGTCTGGCACTTTGAGAGATTGGCCAAGGGATTGGCATAGGAGCTGGTTGGTGTGGCAATAGGATTTCTCTTTTTTTTTGGGGTTTTTTTTTTTTGTTTTTGGTGGGTTCTCCTTCAACTCAAGCTAAAACATTGAAACTTTAGCTTTATCGCGTCTCTCCAACTCTATTTGCTCTGGGCACATTTTTGGCTTGTCGATTTTTATGGCAAACTGGGCAAATACTTCGATTTATTTGACCCTCTCTTAAACCACAAGAAATCTCGACAAGTTGATGATACACTTCATGATGCCTATGTTCATTATATGCTGTAACCATAATAATGGTCAACAAGGCCAATATCCAATTGTTCAAATTGTAACAGTCTACCAAATAAAGCTCCTATACTAACGCAGACTATTAAATATATATAATCAAAGGGTTTTCCTGAACTCAGCTGTTAAAAATGAGAACTGAAATTTTTTCTGGAATAAGGTTCAGTAGTTTTTCATTTTATTTCAAGTTCAAAGAATCCTTTTTAGTCCAGGACCTATTACAATATTACATCTTGCGTTAGGGAAAAGTTGTATCCTTAGCGGTTGATAGTTTCTTCCATGAAACCCCTAGGATCATTGTGAACTGAGGAGGACTGTTACATATAGGCAAGAGGTAAAATCGTAGAATATGCTCAGTGGATTCCATATAGCTTAATATGTCCCACGTTCTAGAAGCTTTCCTATAATATGGATTATTCTCCTGCACACAGACATTTCCTGAGCTCAAAAATTATTTGTGTTACCTTCGGGAAATTGGTATATAAGTTTTTTTTTTGAGTCAAATTTCCTTTGGCTTAAGCAATAGAAGTGTTAAGTAATCAGTAGTATAATATATAGATCGATTTTATTTGCTTTAAATTTGTCAAATCATCTTGTTAAGATCATAAACTTTCAGAGTTAAGTTACGGGAGTTTTGGTAATTGTTTTCTATGAAAAAAGTCCTATGGATACTCTGCGGTTTTACTGTTGAATCTCATTATATCTGTCATAAGGAGCTTGCTAAAAGCACAAGTTATTAATGTTGAAACCGAAATATTTAATAAATTTAGATTTTCTTGAACTTTTCCTGAAAGTTTCCTGCGTTTTACATTGTATCCTTTGAATATGTTTTAAGTATGTCTAAGACAAATTAAATTTTTGTGCGCTTAGTTTATTGAACTTAACGTAAAATGTACAAGGATGTGGCGTTATCCTTGGCCAGCTGCAATTGAAGACATGCAAATGTTTTGCTTGACAATATAATTACCAAGTCTGAATGAAATTTTGTTGCTGTTGTTGTCACTGGCAGCGGTTGCTGGCAATTAAAAACTTGGAAAATTTTTGTTGTTGGTGTCTGGCAATAGATTTGATTTGACCCAAAAAATAAAAGGAAATAAAAGCTAGAAGCGAGTTGTTTCAATCAGCGTTGTTGTCCTTGTTATCCTTTGTTATTCGCATGCAAATTGCAAAACTTAAATTAAATGTCAGAGCGCTATGTGCCGCACTAACTGTAAATTCAAAGAAACAACAAATAAATCAACACAAATACTAATAGAAATTTGCTGAAATTTAACATATCCTGAAAGTCCTGTAATATTTAATAATATATAAAGTATCACAAATAAAAAAATTCAAAGTTAATTACTATTTTGTGGCGTTTTCTTTCAGCTTTTTTCTACAATTTTATCTGTTTATTGCCAAAGGATAATAGCAGCCAAGTGTATCCTTTAAAGCAAAAGGATATTGAACTCGTTATATGCTTTAATTTTAATTAAAGTATATTTAATATGCATTTAAAATGCTACTCGTTTGCCCTGGGGCAGGGGGATTTGTAGCAGTCAGCTTTTGCAAGGGTAACAAACTAATGAAATAATTAATTGATCAAATGATATGATAAAGCAATGAACCCAACACACAAATTAAATGAAATTAAACAAATTAAAAAGGGCAATAAGATATGGTGCTAAGGGGCTGTAAGTGGAGCAGCGTTGCCAGGGGGGGGGGGGAGCGGGGCGAGAGAACGCATAGCATATAGAAATGGGCAGTGCGTTTGGTCAATTAAGTCGCTGCACTTGATTATTAAGTGATTTATGTTAAGCACCGGAGACTTGGGTGCCATACGGTCATGAACCTGTACTCTACGTTGTAGCTGAAATCGGAACTTGGAATTGGATGGGTGTGGCAGGTGGCAGGTGGCAGAAATGGTGGAATTGGTATTGGAAGTGAAGCAACTCGAACGCAACTCAATTTGTAATTTGTGCTAATGAGTGCGTTAATTTAACGCTTGATTAACGCAACCGAGCGTAGCTACCTGCGGACATCTTGTGGCTAAGGGCGGCAGGGGTGGTTGGAAATACCAGTTGGCTGGTTGACTGGTCTGGCTGTTGCTTGGCCAAAAGTCAATAGGTTAGGTTAAAGAGGGTAGACTTAGGCAGCAGCTAAAACACAAGCTACTTGACTTAATTTATTATACAGTTGCTCTTGTAGTCTTAATCTTTGTCTCCCATTCTACATATCTATTCTACTTCTCCCCCCACTTTCTTCCTGTCTTCTCTTTATGTTTTGTTGCTCTATTCAGCTGTATCATAATAAATGATTATGTGTGCATTCTGTGGCTTAATTATGATTAATTATTATTTTGGCTGTATGCTTCTATAGACTCTTACTCGTCCTTCGATAGCCGCTCAATGAAGTGCACATAAATCCTGTGTAAATAAACAAAATTCATGTGTTATTATGTTAAATGTGAAATACTAAATGCTAAGCACAATATATTATTAGCTAAGCTTAGGTAAGTAAGTTAAATTATCGTGTGAAATTTTTGTTAGAATTCCAAACAAAATTCCAGAGACAGGGAGAGCGAGTGGAAGATGATAAAAGATGACAGCAAAAGATGCATCAATGTGATGAAAGCAACTTTAAATAAAAACTTTAAGCTTCAAGTTCTTTACAACTATTTCTAAAATAATCGATTAACGATATTGATAAATTATGTTTATTGATGAATAATAACATATTCTTTGAACCGAAGTAACAAAAGACTAGATAGAGCAATACCAAATGTTTATTTAAAGTAGTTGAAAGTAAGAATCAGGATGTCATCGAAATCGATAAGTTATACAAATGATCGATAAATGTAATTTTATGAAGAGTTATTGGGGAGACGACTTTCAAGAAAGATAAGAGAACATCCTTAAAGCCTTTGAAAGCATAGTCTTAGATTGGTATAAAGTGATCAGCATATTCAATAAATACTAAAAAATACAATTTTAATCGATAATAACAGAACAAGTAAGCAAATTAACTAGGACTACGGCAAGATTGAGAAAAAGTTAGGTATGACTATGGCTAGTGGTGGGAACAAATGACGGCAGAAAAGGCAATCCCAGATATCACTTATATAGTAGCTTAAACATCGAAATATCGTTAATCGATAGTCCCAGCTAATGTCATTAACACTTGCTGCACCAACAGCAACAGCTGATGACATTAACTTCAAATAGAACTACACTAAGCAGTATAGTCGTGATAGCCACACCTGTGCCCTTACCTACCACACACACACACACACACATACGTTCACTTACCTACACATACACATACAGACAAATATTAGTTACTGATGTCCATTTCGGTAGCAACTGAGGGCAAGATATATCAGAGTGCACTCAAATGGATACATCAGTGTCCACTTCATAATCACATTGATAGCACAGCAAATGAGTGGACTAGCTGAGAGGTAGTGCTGCGAATGTGGGGGGGGGGGAGGGGATGAATGTAGATAAATAGTAGGATGAACAAGTCAAAAGAAAGTTTTTTTCTCTTTTGCTTTTGATGTGTGTATGTGTATGTTGGTGTGTCTTTAGCCCAGATAGATGGAAACTTTTGCTAGTTACTTTTACAGTTATTATTGAAAGCTGCAAAAACTTTGACTTATTTCATTACGGCCAAACTTTTCATTACGACCAGAACACAGTGCATACACACACAAACACACAAAGCTACACACATAATGTGAAACATTACTCATACGCACTTTGTGGCTGCTATCAATGTGAAAGTTTTTTTTTTGTCTGTTTTGTTTTGGTTTGAGGCAACAAAACAAAGTAACCAAAAACTTGAGCTAAACGAATGTGAATGTGAATGTGTATGTGTACGTGTGTGTGTTGTATGTGTGTGTGTGAGCGTATCATTGTGGGTCACAGTTGTGGGTGAAGCCATTTGAAACGTCAAACAAATTGAATTGAGGCTCGAATTGGTAATAGCGCTGATAATTGGCTCCCTCCAAAAAGTCGAAGGAAAACTGTCACACAACCCACACACACACACACACACACAAACACATACAACCCATACACACTTACAGCCATAGAAAGATATCTAACTCTAATGTCTATATACTAGCATGATATATAATAAAAAGGGAGCACTCGTCGCACAGGGATAAAGTCTCTGTGTGTGCGGGTGTGTGTGTGTGTGTGTGTGTGGTAGGTATAGCAATTGAATTGCATTTGACGTGTGAGCTTTTATGGTTTTTTATTACATTTATGGCATACGAATGGAAGTGAGCAGAGAATTGAATTGAGTGTATAGAGTATAGAGTGAATAGAGTGTAGACAACTGTTAGAGGGTGTAGCAGGATATACAGAGCAGAAGGGAAGCAGCATACATAGAGTGGTTTCCTTTTTTTCTTTTACTGGGGGGAGGGGGGGGGGTCAATAATTTCACCGAGCATTGGACATATGAAAATTGATTTGTTTGATTAATGCACAAAAACATAATTGAATTAATGGCGCGTGTCCAGTGTCAATGCTATTGTTATTGAATGTTATCTAAACTTATATATATATATATATATATATATATATATATACATATATATAATAATACATAAAATATATTTATTCTTTTTTCTATATCTTAGTTTTGTACATTAATTGTCATCTAATTGCGGCTTGGCACGCAAACAAAAATTTTATTTTGTTTTCTTTCTTTTCTTCTAATTGAAAAAGTGACCAACACACGCACAAACTCAAGAGGGAAAGAGAGAGACTTTCACTCTGTGTAAATGCAAATTAATTTGCAACACAAACTTTTAGTAAATAGAGAAAAAAGAGAGAGTGCAGGCAAGCAAACATTTTCATACTATAACCAAATTAAAAGTTGCGCCAACTAAAAAACAATTTGTAAGCCAAAAGTTGCTTGCTGTGTGGTGTGTTTGAGTGTGTGTGTGTGTTGTGTTGTGCGGCTAGTACCGTTTTACAATACATAAAACCCCACTTCATCTCTCTATCACTATTGCTTTCGCTACAATTTCCCACGCTTTGCATTTCTTTTCTATTTTCTGTTTTTTATTTTGTTTCTTTTTTTTTTTAACAATTTTTACATTATTTTTTTTCTATTTTGTGATTTTTAGATGTTTGGATTTTGCCTTCCAGGCAAATTTTGTTGTAAAAACTGACTTCTTCCTTTTTATGCTTCTACCCCATTGGCAACTTCTCGCTTTTTGCATTGCACGCTTCTCACTGCTACACATTGCTTATCTAATCAGAACAGTTAGCGCCTCGCTAGGAAAACTCCTTGAGGGCAGTAAATGTTATTTTATTTTTATGTTTCATGCTTTCTATGAGAGTTGTGCTTGCACTTTAGAATTTTCCAACAGCAAATCGAATCACTGGCGTCAATTGAATTTTCATAGGCGTCAGAGCTGAAAAGCGAATAGGGAGAAAAAAAAAAACTTAAAAGCCGAACAATGACAGACAAAGGTTTTCCTTTTTGTAGCTTGAGCTTGTATTAAATATATTATATATATATATATATATGTATACAATTTCTATAACCTATACAGACGCACAGAAAATATATGTATAATATAGAGTGTCTATAGGAAAGTGTTTTAAGACTTGTTATTCCTGGCAAGACTTTCCGGGAGTAAACTTCTTTTCCGGATAAGTTATTTGCCAAGTTGTGCTGCTTCCTTTAACTTCGACACAAAGTCAAAGTAGCAACGATTCAAGGACAAAGGCTGACAGCTTAGAAGTTTTGGATTATTTGAATCTTTAGCAGCTTGTCTGCCTCAGCCGAAAACCATCTGGGGTTAGATATTTCTCGGAAATTTATAAAGGAAACGAGCTGGAGTTGCCCTTGCGAAACATTATACTATATATATGTTATATACTTGCAGTATATACTTATAGTCCTATTAAATTATTGTTATCGAAAGAGTAAGCTTTTAAAACATAACCTTACACATTATGGTTTAAGCTTTTCATCGGAAAACCCAGTTTCAATAAGTTTTTCTTTTATACCTTTCCCTGAGCTTTGCATTGTTAAAATCTACTTTGATTATTAACTTTGCTATGCCAATCAATTTGTGCACATTTTAAAGGAAATATCAGCAAAGCAAATGTGTTATTATTTTAATCGATAAACGATATCGATAACACACGCTGTTTATAGTTGAGGTTCGCTCGCAGTTAATTTACCCAACTAAATGACAATTATCAACAACTTTAGCAAATTATTCAAACAAATGCAGCCGTCTAAAGTGCTCAGCTGCCTAAGCCGCAGAAGAAGTGTGGAAAAGAAAAGATGAATGAATGAACGAAAAGCTAAAAATAAAGAAATAGGATATTATAAAATCAAATGCAAGCCAGACACTGGCAGGTTAATGTCAAATTGTGCAGCCAAAACCAAAATGCCAACAAAATGAGAAACAACACAACACAGCCACAAGATATATAGAACGAGTAAGAAATAGTATACCAGACTAACAGATACCCTATACTTCAGTTTATAAAGAAGATTGCATTGATCACGGCGAAGTTATCGGGAATACAAGCTTTATGTGAAGAAGAAAATTATCAGTAGTTGGAAAGAATTTCTCATGCAATAAGATTGAGGTTATGTAAGTAGTTTTAGAAATCTAAAAGAGAAGAGGAGTTAAACCCAGTTTAATTCGCTTCCCAGAGTGTTGGGTATATTATACAAAAAAAAAGAAAGAAAAATAAAAGGCAACATAAAAATGTGGAACGTCAACAAAGCGGCAAAGTTTTTATGCTCCTCATTGTGGTAGTCTCTGTCGGGCGGGGTGGCAACTCTGAAGCTGTCAACTGACAGTTATGAGAAAAAGTAAAGCTGACGAAGACATCAGCCAGTCAGTCAACCAGCCAGCGGGGCCACACAAATTTGTTTGGTCTTAGTCTGGCAACGCCCCCGACCAACCCCCTGCCGCATCTTTTTCATACTTCAGACGTCGCCTCTCCGCAACATGTCATGCAACCCCTACAACAGCCGCATGCCATTTTGGTAATGATGGCTTAAAGGACGCCCGCTGCGACAATGTGTTTTTTTTCCATTGTTTTTTTTTTTTAGCTGCGAATTCTCGCGCGAGGACGCGCCGTTAACAGAGCGTATCCTGGGTTTGCTTTGTAGGAGAGTGAAATGAAGTAGTAGGAGAGGGCAACGAGGTAGTCAGCATGGCTAAATGTGGGAGTGGGACTGAATTTTTGGGTGGATATTGGTGGGTTTGCTGCGGGGTGTCAACCGCTAAAAGGGCGTTAAGTGTTTTATTTACCCTCAAAATATAATTTATATATTGTGACTCTCTGTGTATGTGTGTGTGTGTGTGTGTTTGTATGTGCTTAAGGAAGAGGATTTGTATTGTGACGCTTTGCTGAAGTGATTTAAATTTTAAGCACTTTCTGCGTTTTGTTTGTTTGTCTCCCATTTGCGAGTCTCGAGTTGTTTTCGCTTGATTCTGGAATCGGGATTTTGGTTTTGGTTATGGGTTTTTGGGGTTTTCTTCTTCTTATTTTTGTTTATTTTTTAGGTTTTATTTGCGGTATAGAGGGGTACAGGTTGGGAAGATGCAAAGGGCGCGTTGATTACTTTTCTCATTTCGCAAATTGACTTGATGACATTTTCGGGTAATTTGCACTTACACAAACACACACAAAGAACAAAGATACTAAAAATAAACAGAGACAGAAATAAAGAGCGAGACAGACACACACAAACAGATATAAAAATCGACGCAGTTGACACATCTAATGATTACGCTTGATCCTTTGAATGTTAGTCCTCTTAGTCCTTTCTCACTTTGATTGCGGCCAACTTAATATAACCAATTATTTTGTCAAACATTCCGCGAACAAACAAAAAACGTTTCGTCTGCTCGACTAAGGAATACCCTGTGCAGGTAGATAGATAGATGAGAGATAGAGAGATAAAAAATAGAGAGTAAAAAAATTGCAGAAATATGGAAAGTAAAAGTGATGAGTATAGGGATAAACTATTTGTGGCAGGGAGGGGTAGGGAGAAAAAAACGGATTAAAAGACATTAAGTAGTTAGGTAAGAGAGAGAAAAAAGTGAGAAACACAACTCTAGTTTTGCCTTCTAACAGGCTAATACTAGCCAGGGATTACAGCCTTGAGCTTATTTAAGTGCAGCCACAGGACATGCCTATAAGGAAATGAGTAGGAACCAAAAGCACGAATTCAAGTTTTAAGCTTTAATTTAGATACTGATGGATCGAGAAGATATATACTATATACATGTGTACAGTTGACGGGGTATTTTGAAAGTTTTGCCTACTGTCAAAAATGTGTTGAGTATTAATTTAACGTCACATTTAACAGTTCGCCGCAAGGCCAAAGCAAGGACTTTCTACTTGTGTGTCATATAAACCTTCTATATCTTTTTTTTCTCTATCTATCTCTCTTTGTCTGTCCTCTTTCACTTATAAGCTACGTCTCTGTTTCTGCTAGGCTGCTGTAATCGCTTTGCAAGTAAATTAAAATATTTTAATGAGTACAATTTATAACGCACCAGCGGCCTGTATGTCCTTGTGAGTCCTAGTCAAAGCCTGTCAGTGCCTGCCAGAGTATACCAGATCGTCACGCCTTTAGGCTCTGTCACCAGTTAAATGGCAGCTTCCTTATAAAATATAAAGAGAAAGTAAATGAGAAGGAGAGAGAGAGGGAGCACGTTATTTTGGTTCTTGGCATTGTCATTGTCATTATCCTTGTGCTTGGCTGGCAACTTGTTGCGACAACATTTAATTATTGGCGACAGGATAATCAAGTAAACTTGCCAAGAATTTCAATTTCATTTAATGGTTTAACACATTTTAACAGCTACTGTAAAAAGGCTGGAAAGCTGCTAAAGCTGGCTAAAAAACAATGTTAGGGGGGAAAGGGGAGGAGGGAGGCATTGCGCTATTGCGGTGCGGCGGGTTAAGCCTCAAGTGTCATGTTTAACGACAAAAACGGCTAAGGGCCAACGAAAAAGGGTTTACTTTTGGGGTTTCCATTGGGGAATTTAAGTTAATCTCCCTTCTACCTACTTTTCCTTTACTTTTCTCTCCATCTCCTGCTTTTCTTTCTCCTTTAATTCTTATCATTCGACAATTAGTAATGAATACAACACAGCAAACAACAGCAAACAACAGCAAACAACAACAACAATAGCAACAATTAACATAAACATAATGCCCACAAAGACAATTATTTGGTTCTTATGGATTCAAATGGCTTTTAAAGGTTGAATTGAAGGAAGAATTTCGCGCATAAAAGAGGGATAACGATGGGAAAAGGAATAAAGAACGTTTAAGGTAGGTATGAAGGAGACACATAAAAGGTTTTAAAGTCTTTGTAACATAAGAAAATTGTTTGGTTTAATTCAAATTAACGTTAATGATACATTGTTTAAAACATGAAAATTAATAATTTTTAATATGAAACGTGGAATGAAACATAAGTGGAAGCATATACTGTTAGTTAGATATACGCCTGAGCTAGAATAGCTGCTCTACTGAGTTACAATTGAGTTAAGTTCATTTGCACTTAAAATCAATCCAAACTGAGCTGTTCAATGGAGAATTTGAAATGAAATACGCAATTTTTTGCATTTTAAGTTCTACTTTTGATTATCTGCAATATTAATAATACATTTCTGTTGAATAGATGCACATTAAATTAATTAATTGGAGTTTGTAAAGATGAAACCTGAATGAAACATAAGACAATTTAATCATTTATAGAGGCTGCTTGCATTTGTATTTTAAAATAAGATTTAAGTAAGTTGAAAATAGTTGGGCATAAGCAGCTTTATCTTTAAGCCTTATTTATGACTATATTTATCGATTGCTATCGATTAATATATTATATATTGATACGGTTAGCAAAAATAAATGATATTTATCTGCTGAATTTTAATGCTTTTATCACTTATATTCTCTTAAAAAGCAAATTGAAAAATTGCTAACGCATAAATAAAGGTTGATCATAGTGATCTCTGTTATGTACAGAAATTGATAGGTAGCGATATTTATCGAATGCTTGCATTCACAGCTTACCCCTTTACTAAGATCGTCGTCTAAATTTGACTTTTCTTCAAATGCGCTTGAAAGTATGCAACAAAATGTATGCTATTAAATTTGTGCTAGCACATGTGTCGCACACCAGCATCCAATCAGTATGCACACACATACACATGCACAAATACATATAAAAACCCATACACACACACATACACACGCGCGCATTAAAAGCAAAAGAAGTCGCTCAAGGACATTTTGCAACAACAAACTATTCACACACACACGCAAATGGGTCAATTGCTTGTTCTGCTGGCCTTTGTTCTTGGCCAACCACACACACGCATACAATCACATATATATATATATATATGTATAATATATATATATATATATATATATGTATATATATATATATAGTGCGCATATCATTCGGTTAACGTCGGCATCCCATTTGACTCTGGGAATGTAATTAGTTGCTGGAGGTGCTTTAATTAAAATGTATATCCTTATTGTCCTGGCCATGTCGTACACTCTATACTCCTGGCCATGACCGGGTACAAGGTGGGCGTGTTGCGGGTGACAGGGCAACGTAATTGTTCCGTGTTACAATTAATGTTGTCAAATGGCCACCGCACCAGCGGCAGCAGCAGCAGCAGCAACAGCAGCATCAGCCGAAGAGCAGCCAAAGGGCAACCAAAATGCTACTCCAAGAGTCGTTGGCCACTTCAGATTAGAGCTAACACACTATGAGTGCGCTCTGCTAATGTGTTAGTAAGTGTGTTGTTTTCTCTATACATGTGTATGTGCGTGTGAATGTGTGTATGTAGAGAACAGAAATCAAATTCAACAAGCTGCATAAAAATACAATACTGCAGCAGCTGGCAGAGAGAGGATTGAATCAAATTGAAATTGGATTGAATAAAAAAAAAAAATATAAGAAAAAAATACCAATAATAAAATTGGTCTAGAAAAAGGACCACAAGCAGAACCAATAACAGCGGCGGTCGGTAACAGCAGCGGTAGTTGCTTTGGGCATTGTCTATCAATTTGCATATCGATGACCTAAACATAAAACGCCAATAACCAGCTGAAGGCTAAAACTCAATACTACCAATACTGCGTACAATCGTCGTCGCAGTCGCCGTTGCCGTCGCATCACTTTCTGACTGCGTTTTCAATAAATAAATTTAATAACGATAAAAACAGCTAGCGGCTAACTTTGTGTTACTGCAAATGATACATATAATGAATGCAGTGATTACAATGTTGATGATAATGATGATGATGATGATGATCATAAAGATTATGTAGATGTGTGTAATGTGACTTAATATAATATTCTCATATTGAAAGGCATCAGAAATGCAATTGAAATTTAGTTCCCATATACCGCATTAAGTATGGACGTTAATCAGTGTTTAATAACTAACTATAATGGCTATTATTAACAATTAATTAAGACAAACAGACATTCAACAGCATATATATCTTATATATTATTATGATCCTTAACAACAAAAGTTGCTTATATAAAAATTAATATGATTTACATTGTTTAGTGGAAACTTTCCCTTATAATAACTCTCAGTTAAATTATAAAAGTAAACTGACAATTAGTGTGCTTACTGTACAATGTTTTCCCTAATATATATATATATACATATATATGTGTTAAATATGTTAAAATATGATCAACCTTTAAGTGAGTAACAATAATGTATAAATATTGTTTATTTGCTTCACTTTATTTACTTTTATTTTTAATGATTTTCGTTTGCTCTTCATAACTTAAGAAATTTCAAATAAATTTATTTAAACTTTAAATTTTACAAATTCTATATTATATTTCTTTTAAATATTTTCAGATTATTTTAGTAGCAATATCCTCAAAGCATAAACTAATCATTTGCAATACAAATCCTTTGGTACGTGAAGTAGCGCTGCTCCGTGTAGCCGACGATGTTGATGGCCAACAGCCGACTGCCGGCATTTGTGTTGATGCCAGGACATTTTATATGAACGAGTGTCAGCTCTTATACGTGAACCAATACTGGGAACAGTTACTATAGGCTAATGATAAAGATAAAATTTGTATTATTTATTTGATAATAGTATAAACCAAAGTAAAAATAAACAACATTTTATATAAAATATAATAAAAAAATAGAATTTTTCTATTTGATTTGGGTTGACTCTGGCATCAGCTGATTTAACTAACGAAACAATTGATTTACTAATAGTTTTTGTTTATTATGTTTAACTTAAATTATTGTTAAAAATTCATGATTTATCGCAAAGAAACACTTTTCGTCTTGTGGCTAGAATGCAGCCTCTGAAAGTATGCAGCGAAATTTTAACCATTGCACCGAAAAAACTCCCATAGCTATAGCTTTGCTATATCCTTAAAAACTAAGAAAAAAATGCTAGGACTAGTATAATAAAAACACTTTATAATTAAAACCCTTTGTAACTCGAACTATGTGTTTATTCAACCGATCCTCCTGCAAACGGTCAAGTTACCAGCACTTATCCTAATATAAAAGATTTTGCATATATCATTTAATTATTTGTATTTTGTCTAGAATGTATGCTTACATTTTTATTATAGAGCAATTTTAAAGAAAATTAAAAATATTGAGCATTCACTGTTTTTATCCAGATTTTCTGGACAATTCCAATATATTTCAACAAAATAAGTATGAATAAATTGTGTAGTATATTTAAGTATAATAATAAAATCCTTGCAATTTCTATGTAATTTTAAGGATATTTACAATGTCATTTACCAACACAAATTATCAAGCTGGAAGTCATTCCTATCAGAAAATAGAACAAAATTTGAAAGATGATTCAGCAAATACTTCAAGCACATGATTTAAGTATTGTTTGATGGTGTCTCAAGGACACATTAAAATTCCCAAAGGTATAACAAAATATAGTAGTATTTTCTTTATAATTAGTATCCTTGAATAAACCCTTTTGCCATAAAAAATTAAAAATGTTTACAATAATTTCAATTCAATTTAAAACAGTTGAAACTTAAAGTAAAAAAAAACGCGTGGCCTTCATCCTTAGATTAAATCATTATTAAAAGCGATTTATGCTTGAATCCTTTTCACTGCTGATGCCTTTGGTAAACCATAATCTGTTGCTCCAGTCGCAAATTTATCCTTGTGTTGAATATTTTTCAGTTTCATTTTCACTTATTAGCCCCTTTGCCTTTTTGTAAAAAAGAAGCAAAGCGGAGCTATTGGAAATGTGCAAAATCGAAAAGTATGTAACACATAGAAATAATTATCAGAGACCCCATAAAGTATATATATTCTTGATCAGGACGACTAGCTGAATCGATTTAGCCCTGTCCGTCTGTGTGTTCGTCTGTCCGTCCGTACGTCCGTCCGTCCGTACGTCCGTCCGTCCGTATGAACGCCTGTTTCTCAGAGACTAGAAGAGCTAGAGCAACCAAATTTTAGAGTTAGATTCGTTATGTTTGTAGGTTATACGAGCTTGTTTTTTATTTTTGAATTTTCCCCCCTGACCCCCGCAATTCGAAAAAAACGATTATTAAGCACAATTTTCAACCGATTGAATTTCTTGTCGGCACACATCATAATTAGACCATTTTTGAAGTTATACATCATTAAATGTGGTGTTATGGGGCCCGAGGGGGTTAAGTAGAGCAAAATAAGAGATAGAGCAACTAAATTTAAATCGATTATAAGGCACAACTTTCAACTCTTCAAATTTCTTTTTGGCACATATATTATATAAAGCATTATTGATCTACGTTTTGAATTTCATTAAGATTGAAAAATAAACACGGAAGTTACAGAACATTAAGTATCGCGCAATAGAGTGCGGGGGCTAAATGGCTTAAAGTAGGTGCAGAACTATGTGTATGTGTGAGTATGTGTATGTATGGCTGTATGTATATGTAGGCAAAGGGGCTCTCGTAGTCGCGTACACTCGACTACAGATTTCTTACTTGTTTTTATAAGAATTTATTTTTAATCAATTTTTTTAAATACGTTTTGTATTATTTTTTTAATTAAGCTTCAGACTTTATATAAATACAATTTTTTTATACTTTTATTTCTATACTTGGTATAATCGAAAATGGTTGCATATAATTAAAGGTTAAGAATCTGATAAGTATTCTTAAAATGGACATAATAATATTGTATACTCAAATATGCAACATATGTATATATATATAGTCTTATAACCAAGACCCTTAATTAATATACGAATAAGCAATAGGCTCTTTTCTCTTCTCTTCTAAATTATGCTTAAAAATATTCATGTAAACAAATGTTTAAGCAAGGTTAGTCTTAAGGACAACCTGTAGAACAGACCAACACCATAGGGTAAGAAGTATTGTTTAGTCGGGCAGATTCTATTCATTACAAAATTTGGTCAGCTGTTGTCTGCTTCTTGATGTTCTTTCAATGTTTGCAACACATTCATAATTTGCTTTACTTTGGCAAACGACTGCAACTTGTAAGTATATATCCTGAAGATATATGCTATATATGTCCATATATCTATATATATATATATATATATATATATATGTATAATGATATATATATATATTTGTGTATTTATATGTATATATGTATATATATCTGTATATATTTTGTTTTTTTATTTTTAGCGATTTCTTTTGATATTTTTTCCGGTTTGGTTTGGCTTTGCGAAATGTTGCGCTTTATTTGAGTTACGTGACCCTGCGTCATTGAGCGCAAAATTTCTTGCGACATGAACATGAAAACATGAAACTCCATTTGGAGATGCCACACACACACACACACACACACACACACACATGTGTATATATGAGAAACATAGTTGGTAACGTATGTGTCTTTCTTACTGTCTGTCTCTGCTGTTTTTGACTGTTTTGTTGGGTGTCTGTGTCGTTGGGTTATCCAAGTGAAGCAGCTGTCCCAGTTGTCCTCCTTTTGGCAAGCGCTACATACTTGGTTCTGGCATATTCTGGCATGTCGTCGTCGTCGTCATCGTCGTTGCTTTCGTTGTCCTCGTGCGAGCTTGTTAAGTTCATTAAGGTTGAATAATAACAACAGTAACTACATTTTAAAGAAGTTGTCGGCGAGTTGCCTTTTGCGATGTTACCGCCCACAAAACCTACCTACCTATCCCTTTACCCATTTTATACTCTTTCCCTTGTATGTATGTTTGTGTGTGTATGTTGGTGTATGTATGTGCAGGTAGGTAGCACGACTTCATCTTCTTCATGTTTCGTCGTGTGCTTCTCTTTTGGGTTAGTCCCCATGTTGTTAACTGCTCTTATTACAACTTATTTTACTTATGCGCTCTTCTGCTTGTTTGTCGACAATAACAACAATAACATAAGCAACAACAAAAATATCAGAAACAACAATTGCTAAAAGGCCTTTTGTTTTTTTTTTCTTTTTTTTTGTCTTATGGCATTGGCCCAGACTTAACTTAAAGTTGCATTTACATTGAAGTCATACAAAGTCTTCTAAAACTCTTTTTGTTGTGGCACCACACACACACACAGACATACGTATATATATCCAACACATTTGGGCTAATCCCTGGCACTACACACACACACATACCAGCAAGCAATCCTTCTTCCGACTTGGCTGAGCTCTTCCGCTTGTACGCTGCGGGCGCAGCACAAACAACTTCAGAGCCAAAACAGCAAGAACAGCAGAGAAAATGGCAGAGGCAAGAGGCAAGAGGACGAATATCAGCAGCACCACAAGCCACAGACAACATGTGAATGGAGGCTAACAGCAAAAAAAAAAAGAAAAATGATAAAAAAAAAAATAGAAAAAATAGCGAAAATAATCAAGTTTCCGACAAACATCAACATGACGCCAAGATAAAAACCTTCAGGATGCGGCAATGCTGGCGTCGCTGCAACTGCAGACACGATAAGACACATCAGCAGCAGTAGAAATAGCAGTAGCAGTAGCAGTAGCAGTAGCAGTAGCAGTAGCAGTATCAGTAGCAGCAGCAGCAGCTGTAGCTGTAGCAGAGACTTTGGTCTATTTCTATAATGATGTGTTCTTCTATGTTATACCCAGTAATTGGTGTAACAAAGCAGCAAATATAACTTGCATGGGGTATAACTTGTTGCATACCCTATAATTAACAGATAATAGGGTATTTCAGTTATTCTACAAATACAGCAAAAAACTGAATTTCATTTTTAGCTTAAATTTTATGTATAAAAATTGCTGATTTCGTTTCTTATAGGGTATCTTGTAGTCGTATATTGGATTTACCTTCTATACGTATTATTTCGCCGGCTCTTTGGCTAGAGATTGGCTGTTGCTCTGCTTTCGATTTAGCTTCTACTCGTTGGGCTTCAAGTTTTGTGTTTGCTTTGAAAAGTATATTGGATTGCCTTCAGCCCCCCCTTACCCATCATACAACCCAACCCAACCCTTTTACTCACCAAGCTACAATTCAACAAAAATATCTTCCATTGACAATTTTTTTTCTTTTTATTTTTTTTGGACCTGTTCCAGTGTCTCTCTTTATGTGCCTTGTTTTAATTTTTTGCAACACCAACACAAAAAAAACAATCAAAAAGTTGTTAAAAGGACGCGACAAATGCAATTGACTACAGACTACAGAATAGTAAGGGTAGTCCTGGCTAAAACTTAATTGCATTCAAGGTAAAGAATGTCAATGCCAGTATTCATCAATTTTATAAATATTATTGCAGCAAAGTTTAAATTTTCTTTAAAAATTGCCAAATATTCCTTTGAAGTTGACTGCAAAGAACCAGCTAAGGATAATAATATATCTACTGTAAGATCTTTGTATAGAAAAGTGTATAGTACCGATTATATAGATTTGATCTAATAAGTCTTAGTTCGGGTAGGAGTTACTTTAAACTGTTTTGTATTAATCCTGCTGAGAGTTCTTGTAGCAAATTTTACTACACATTTGCTATGCATTTCATCAAGGCGTATAGCTTTTATACCTTTACCTGATACCACGATACGTTGATAACATATATTGATCATTATTGATGCCATTTTATCCGTTTCCCTGAAGCAAGAGAAGCTTGTTCTTAGGTCCATCAAATCCTGCCACCAGTGAATTGTCGCATTCAGCCAAAATTAGCTACTCCAATTGAGAAACATTTGATGATTCTCGCTGATTAGCTGAACACTCTGTTAAATCAGCTATAGCTATAGCAGCTATAGGAGTCTATATCATATCATTTTTCAACTAGTCTTTTATGACCTTTTTGTCTAAGTTCTGCTTTAATCAACGCTGCGACTTTACTATAAATCAAGCTTAATAATAATCAATATAAAAAGGCAAATTACTAATAATAATTATGATAATAATAATTCAAGATAAGGCTGTGGATTTGGCGTATGTTGAGGCATCGTCCTGGTCGGGTTGTTGTCAGTCTGTTGGTCAAACTATTGCTGTGGTTAAGGATGCGGTTATTGTAAGAGCTTAAATGAAAAGTTATTTGTTGGAACACTGTGGCAAAGTTCAGGTCGTTGTGCAACGTTTTGTTCTTTACGTATCTCTCGCATCCAGTGTGAAGCCTGAGAACTTTGTTTTGAGACACTTGAATGTGCTTGACTTGGATATTGCACGCAAACTCCAATATTTGATAGCCATATAGCCAAATTGGAACAATGATTTGCCTATAGATTGTCACCTTGTAACTGAGGGATAACTGGGTTTTTGGACTGAGTAGCCATTGCTATAGCGGCCCTGATCCTCGTTTTCAGTACTCTAGTATGGGCAGCGAAAGAGAGCCTCCTGTCTTGGATGATCCCTAAATATCTTGCTTGATTTGACTGCTGAACTGGCACTTCACCTAGTATTATTGCTTTCGATGTACTTCTTTTAAGTGTGAAGCATATTTTTGAACATTTTTTTTTGCTAATGGCAATATTCCAGCGTCTGGCCCACTCTTTGTACGATGCTTCATACTCTCGTATGCCATCTGCAGCTTTATATTCGCACTTCATCCTGTACGTGTAAAACAAATGAATGACAAGTTAGAAATTAAAGGTTTTAATAAGTCATCTATTTTAAAGTTATACAGATTAGATTTATATGAATGATTTAAATAATTAATATTCAATTAAAGCTAATAAAAATAAATATATAATAGACTCTTTTCAATTGCCCAAACTTAAAGCTTCATTTTTTTAAAGATAGAACCTTTTAATCACTTTGTTCGAAAAGTTGTGTCTAACAAATTTCAAAACAATCATTGAATCATTTGTTTTCAGTCAAACTTTGTGTGTCTCTTGCCCCTTACGCTCCTCCCAACACACATTCTCTTTCATTCAGGCTTTACTATTATATATATATATATATATATTAGCTATCTGCTGTTTGTATCTGCGTTCTCTATATATATATATGTATACTATGCATGGTAAAAGGTCAGTTCAAATATTTTTGTTCTAGACATTTGATGGGAAAATATTTTTAAACATTTTTTATTTTTTTTAAGTGGTAGCTGAATGCCTTCTCTGGATGCAAGCAAACCACTTCGAATGTTAAACAAAATTATAACTGAATTTATATAAAAAGGTTAGTTACCAATACACACATACAAATACACACACTGAGACTCTCACACACTCTGGAGGCTGTAGGCAAACAAAAGAAAAAAGTGTTGCATACATCGAGGCGCTGTTTGAATTTCTGCTGAAGTTAACATTTTTATAATTCCATTAAGCGGCTGCTCGTGTGTGCTCATATGTATGTGTGTGTGTGCATGTGGGTGCGTAACACAAAGCTGCCCATGTCGCAACAACAACAACAACAACAACAACAACAACAAGGAAAGTAACTGGAAAATGGTTGAAGAGCTGTTAGGGGAGGAGGAGCTGGTAACCAAACGGTTCCCCAAAGTTGGGGCCAAAACTTTTTACATTCATAAATCATTTCTCGCTCTCTCTCTCTGGTGCTCATTCCTCCTTACTCCGCTTTCAGTTTTGCACGGCATTACACCCCTAACACCTATGCATCTCTTTGCCACCAATTACCAACCCGCATTGTCCTGCGCCTCCCCCTCCCCCTCCCCACTCCATTGTCGTGCTGCTGCCACCTTTAATAAAGGTGGAAAAATACTTTTCGCTGAATTTGTAGAATTTTCTCAGCGTGCACATTGAGGCAAGAAGCAAAGGCAGTTGTATGCCACTGAATTCGAGTGGCTGTCTAGTAAAAGGGTTATGCTTGTCTCTGAAAGCGGGCATGGCACACACTCATGTTTCATATGCCAAACACACATACAAACACACACACAAAAATACAGAGAGACACACTAGTTTGATACGGTTTGCGGCAGGCAATGTGCCCAAGGAAACTTGCAACTTGTTGCCTGCGCCTTGGGTTACAACACAAACACACTGACGCACATGTATAGCGCTGGCACATCCTTGTCATCCTTTTAATTTATGCACCAAATGTACCCGATCCCAACTTGAACTTTAACCCAAACTTGGGATGCAAACTCAAAAGATGCTGGAATGCCTTGGAATGGGCACAACAAAGAGTTAGAAACAGATAGTTGACTTATGGCCATATCGTTCCCTTTTCTTACCTTTAATCTTTTGTTGATACCCTTAAAAGCAAGCAGCACTCACACTTTGACATTTAATATGTTGCGCACTTGCGGATATGTATATATATATATATATTTACTATATAGGTTCTTGATCAATAGCATAGAGGAAACCAATTTGTGTTAAAAGTTCTGTTTGTACATTGTAATTTTTGATGCTCCTTATATATTTCAAGTTAGTTAAAGGATATACAAAAAGCTGAATATCATTTTTGTAATAAAAGCTGATATGAACTAGTTAATTATATTATATATTATATATATATATATATATATATATATATATGTATATATAAATATATATGTTATATGCTTTATAGGAACAGTTTATCTTTCTGCCAACTTTTGAAACTTGAAAATGTAAATGATTTTGATATTATTGAGATTAAACTTATATATTATATGGAAAGGAAATCTAAAATTTGTTTTATAATATATAATGATAAATGTAAGTTAGGGTATACATTATTCGATGAACGATTAAGAGATGTGCTTTTTTGTGCTCCTTTGTGTTGCAACTGAAGCATGTGGCAAACAATTTAATTGTGGCAACCAAACACAATCAGCATATTGTCTTAAGATATGTTACCTTACGTATGTATATATACATATATATATAAATATATATATATAAATCAAAACATATATCAGATAAGACTGAGCAGTTAGCATGAAGATACTTAAAGTAGTTTTCAGTTAGTTTAAGGATTAAGAATAATTTGAACTAGTTGTGTTCGATTGCAATTAGAATAAATTGTTAGAGTTTTCTATTGAAATCTGTCTCTATTAATACTAATAAATTAAGTAATATAAGTGGAATAATTTTATAAAATCAATAATAAAATTTATTGATTTATAAAAAGAAAAATAATTTAAATATTTTTACTTTAAAGTAATTGAAAATATATTTTGGAACGAGGCGAAAATTTACTTTCAGCAGTTTTACTTTAATTTGAGCTCAATCATCTATTTGTGTTCATCAACTTTACAGTATTTTGTTTACCAGTGTTATAAATGTCATCACTCAGTGGATATTACTTCAGAAGCTTTATTTGTAATCGCTTTTATGTCTGTTGAAAGTATATTCAGGAAACCAGATGAATTACCGAAGCCACAAGAGCAATGAGTTCCATATCTCCCATTACCAATGATGCAATCCTTATGTCTTCTGCCTATACTGGATTTATTTACATTTTTTTTTAATCTTTTCCACAGTTTTTTTTATACTTTTCTCTATTCGCTTAAAGCAAATAGAGAAATTCTCTATTTTCTTTAATCTTACTTTTACTACTTTACACTTACTACTTTCTACACTTATTTTTATACTTTCTTTTATATTTACTTACTAGTTCTTCCTATACTTCTTGTTATGTCTCTTCCTATAATCTTTTCCATTTTACTTTATATTCTCTCTTCAATTTTTTTTCGTTTTTACCTTTTTTGCTAATGTCCATTTTCCTTTTTATTTACTTTTCCATTCACTCTAGTCTACTTCTTTTCATTCTCATTTTTATACATCTGATCTTCGACCCCTCTTGATTCAAACATTATATTCCATACTAGGTTTTAAGCTTCTTTTAAATCTCGTCCTTTGGAGTTCCTTTCGTAAGCTTTTCGCTATTCCATTACCTTCGTCTTCCATATTTCTTTCTAAACTGATAACCCTACTTCTATCCTTTCTAGTTTCCATAATCCTTCTTCACTTTAATTCCGTACTTCATTTCGCACTTTCTCCTCTCTCTTCCCTCATCCTGCTTCTCTCGTAGTGCATATCGTATTTAACTAATGTCCATCACAAACGCAGCCACAAAGCAGAAAGCAAACCCTAAAAAGTTAAAACTCAACTCAGTTGCGGCTATGTAATATAACTTGCTTTTCCCTTAGGGCCAATCAGCTAGCAATACCCTATAGTAAAGCCCCCGCATGGGGTATAATAAGCTAGATCCTACGCATAGATACAAATTTAATTAAACTTATTGAGATGAAATGGCATATTAATATTTCAGCCACAAAATTTTGGAAATTAAAAGAGATTTTCAAGCATTCACAGATTAGTTTATGTATTGTTCAATAGCTCTGTAAGATCCCTTTACAGGGTTTGCGAAATTTTACAAGAAGAAGTTGTCTATCTACGTTTGCTTATAGATAGAAAAAAGAATATGTTAATAAGGTGTTATCTATTAAAAAATATCTGTAGGCGAAACTGCGTAAAGACTTACTCTGATGGTTTCAATTAGTATCGATAGAAATGCCAAGGATAAATCTAATTTATAGGGTATCCATTGCGTCTTATATGTGATATTTGTTTACATGCAAATAGAAAGCTAGCTGTTGTTGCAGTTGCGCCTTGGAAAGCGTTAGAGTAGCGTCAAGAAGAGTGTGAAACAAAGTGTTAGTAAGAGAAGAAAGTGAGGTTGCGGGGTTGGGGGTAGAATGGATATAGTTGGCTGGGTTGAGGGTAATGGATGAATAAGACAGATACGCACACAGAGGCACAATTTTTATTTATCTTGGCGCTTTGGGATTTGCACGAGCTTTGGACGTTTGCTGCTATATGTCTGTGTGGCATGTTAGTTTACCTCTCTCTTCTACGCTATCCCTCCCCCTCTCCTCTCTCTCTCTCTCTCTCTATCTCTCTCGGTAACTCCGTCAGCCTGTATATGTTGGATACTGTACGTCCGCATGCCAAAGCCTTAGCAGTGCTGCAGCGCGTATAAAAATTAAAAATTTCATTAAATTCACAAAAATGCTTCAAGTGGAAAAATGTAATATCCTTTGGGCACAAAGGATGTGCATATAAATGCAAATGCGGCGAATCCTGGATGCATCCCCGCCGCTGACGCTTGCTCAAAACGATATGTTGTCGATGCACGGCCAGAGTCCGAGTCAGAGCGTCACATGCATGAATGCACACATACACATAGTCATACAGACACACATACACACAAACATATTATATACAATTGTATGTGTTTGTGGTTGCGTAATTAATGTGCATATTCGATAAACAAAAGGCAGCCAAAAGGCAGGCAAACAAGGACGTTTATTTGTTAACATAAAACTCAAAACTCAAATTTCCCTCAATAAAAATTTAACAAACTATGAGATATCCTGTAAAAAAATGTATAGTAACTTTAGTAAATTGCCTAAATATTTTAACAACCAATCCAAATCCTTACCTAATCCTCGCCTGTTCAATTCAACAACATTTATTTCAACTAATGTATAGCTAAAAAGTCCATGGAAAATGAATTCGGTACAAATAGCAAATTTACAACACGTTTGTCTGTTTTTAGTCATTCCATTCTTATTTCATTTCATTCTAATCCCATTCCATTCTCATTGCATTTTCCTTAATTGATGTCTAGAGAAAAGTATGTATTTGCCTTTGATCATATATAATCAGGATATTGGGTATCGCAATATTATTCCACAAGTGAGATGGACTCGCAGAGAACAATATAGATATGGAATGGATATAGAAAAACTGCCATAGCTTTTGGAATAGATGTGGAATGGATATGGAATGAATAAAGAATAAATATGAAATGGATATGAAATGGATATGGAATTAAAATGGAAAGGATATAGAATTGATATGGAATGGGTATGAAATGGATATGGAATTCAAATGAACAGGATATAGAGATGATAGAAAATGGATATAAATGGAATGGATATTGAAAAGCTATGGAAGGATTTGGAAATGGTTATAGAATGAATATAGAATGGAAATGGGAATGATATAAAATTGCCATAATTTTGATGGATATGGAATTGATATAGAATTAAAATGGTTATGGAATGAATATGGAATGGAAATGTAAATGATATAAAATTTCCATGATTTTGATGGTGTGGAATTGATATAGAATTAATATGGATGGATATGGAATGGATATTGAAAAGCTATGGAAGGATTTGGAAATGGTTAAGGAATTGATATGGAATGAATCTGGAATAGATATGAAATGGATATGAAATGGATGGGATATGTAATGGATAGAAAATGAATATTAAAATGGATATGGATCAGATACGGAAGGGCTATTGTATGACTCTTAGATGGTCCAGAAGTTTAATAAGCCGTTAAATCTCTGATCTTGCTCTTCTGTTTTCGAGAGTGTGTTTTATGTCTGAAACATGCCACTATTATACTTGTTGGTAATAATTTGCTTAATAAGTAGAATGTCAACTAATTGGCATGTACTCTACACACACATACACACATACACTCATATGCTCATACTCTTATGAGTGGCACAAAAAATGTCGTTAAAGTCAAAAAAAGTTGCTAAATTAAAAGTTTTTGCAGCCGCCAAAATGTATGCCATATAGTCACAAAAACTTTTTTAACAGTTCAAGCTCTCATTCCAAGAGGCTAACCCCGCTTTCCCCAAACTGTAATCCACTATTCTTTCACCCAGTTACCAAATATGCATACACCTATGGATGGGGTATGCGGTTGAGTGTGTATGGATGTGTGTGTTTGACTATGGATAAAACTTGTTTTGGTAATTATGAGGCTTGTTAGGAGCTGCAATATTTACTAGCAGCAGCAAAAAAAAACTATATATATATATATATATATATATATATGAAAATAATAAAATAATTCCATTCAATTCCAAGTTGATTTTGCTTTAGACCAAATATGTTTTTCTCAGTGCACTCACAGAGTTACCACACCCTACACAGCCTTTTTTGTGCTTTTGAATAACTTAAAACATACTTAAAAATGTTTCCCAAGTGGCTTTTAGTGTGTTGAACTCTTTAGGAATTTAGCTAAGAAAGCTAGCAAAGACATTGTCTTAGCAACAAATTAGGTCTATTAATTAGTGATTATTATTAAATATGGAATTTAGATTTGATTCTTAATATATTATTATTCAAATTACTAGTCTTGCCCTAATTTAAATGCGTGTTACTTAAAAAAAAACAATCAACAATTGATTATTTGAAAGGAAAGTCAAAGGAATTCGTAGAGTATTTCGTCAAGGAATCTTTGAGAAACATTCTTAAAGTTTAAGTTGGTTTTCCTAATTTTTCTTCTTTAGGTTTCCCCTCCTTAAAAGGAAAATCTTTATAGGCAAAGAAACAAAATTTTCTACAGGTCGCAAACGGGAAAACAATTCTCTTATATATAGTTTGAAGAGCTAAATTGGAAGAATCTCGCCATTAGAAATTCAATCATGAATAGGAATTTATATAAAGGAGGGAATTTATATAAAGGAAAACCTTTTTCAGAATATCTGCCTTTTCCCAGATATTATCTATAATAATTTGTATACTTGAATAACTTGCTCAACTTCATTAATTTTTTTTTACATATTTTGAATTCGTTACTTCTTTTGCAAAACAATCGCAGCCCACCTCTAAATTTTAGGTATACCCTTCCTTACTGAGGCTTTCCTCCTCATTTTCATTAAGATTTTCTTAGCTTATTATTTCTTGATATATTAGTGAAATTATCTATTTTGGCACGTGGAAATCTTTAATATTTCTTTTCCAGTGTAATAACTTATCCTGCGTGAGCAATCACCATTAATCTAATTAATTTTTCGTCCTGACAGTTGCAAATATCCAAAGGTTGACTTCAAGTCGTGCAGTTGCAATTGTTCACTTGCCTTAAACAAATGGTTAGGATATTATTCCTATCGCTGCTCCTGTTACGCGTATGGCAGTGTCCCATGTCTGGGTCATTGGGTGCACTACAGTCACCCAGGGAATATCATCCACCGGAGTTAATAAAAGCAGCGCTGCATATCCTGGAGAATTATGTCAGCGTGCGTTATAATGTATTGTCTATTATGGATCTGTCGGGCACGCCTTCTTCACCACATCGAAGAGCCGTAACATATTTGCTTCGTAAGTTGCATACGCGTATGGCCTTGCAGCTACTAAAAAATGCTCCCATGAAGGAGCCCAGAGATTATATACTATTCCTGGTGGATTCTCCTAAAGCATTTCGTTCATTGCAATTTAACTATGATCAATCTCTATTCGACAGAGAATTTTACTTTCTGATACTCTTAAAGTCGCGTCCAGCCAAAGATTTGGAACGTCTAAAGGCCATACAGGAGATATTTGATGTCTGCCTAAGGACACATGTGTTAAACTCTCTGATACTGGTGGAAAGACCTGATGGTGTTGTGCTCTTCTATGGTTACAGTGTCTATTCACCAGAATGTAATCAAAGGTTTACCCCAATACTGATGAACCGCTATGAGTACGGACAGCTTTTAGATGATCATGAACCATTTCAGAATCTACCAACATTTTATGGTTGCCCCGTGAATGTGAGTTGGTATCCGGTGCCTCCATATGTTATCTTTACAGGAGATCGCAAGGATCCACAGCAACGCAGAGAGATCTGGCGTCTCACTGGCATCGATGGGCAGCTCATCAAGCTATTGGCGAATATCTTTCAGTTTCGAATTAATTTGCTACCACCCTGTGATAAGTTTATTAATAATCAGACAGAAAATGTGCGTAACTTTGAACATTGCTTCAATCAGTTGAACTCCAATAACTTATCGGTAAGCATTGGAGCAATGAGTGCCTCACATGTACACAGGGAAAATCTATCCACCACCTGCTCCTATCACCAGACAGCCTTTGTCTTTGTGGTACGTATGGAACCCATCATGGGTGCCATCAATCAATTGGTTCAACCATTTTGCGAAACCGTTTGGCTGGCTCTACTACTCAGCTCAGTATCGGCTGTACTTCTCCATTGGATATGGCAAAAACGTTGTGGTAGCATCGATGTAGTCACTAGTGCTTTGCATGTGCACAACAGTCTGCTGGGTAACCCATTGGATACAAGCGCCCTGCCACGTGGCAGTTATGTGCGTTGCTTTCTGGCTATTTGGTTGCTTATGGCTCTGGTGCAACGAGCTGCCTATCAGGGGAAATTATATGATGCATTCCGTATGCCCTATTATCCACCTGTACCGGAGCATATATCTGAGCTAGTGGATAAAAGCTATCAATTCCTAGCCGCTGATTATAGTGAACTCTTTCCAAAGAATCGCACCTTTCCACGTTTCTACAACTATACCAGACGTTTCAAGGAAATTGAGACAGCCAAGGCTGGCACTCGACTTACCACCACTGCGCTCATGGGCAGCCTGGTACATTACAATCACAAGAACTGGCAGAGCAGTCGTCTTACCCATGTCAGGGAGCATATATATCTCTATCAAGTAGTCATGTATCTGAGTCGTCATTCCATATTTAAGTTTGGCTTTGATCGCAAGCTTAGACAACTCCAATCGGCTGGCATTGTTAGCTACATCACTAGAGCCTATGAGATGTCCATATTTAAGGATTCTTACACTCATGCACCTCATGATGTGGAACCCGTTAAACTTGAGATGTTTTGTGCACTCTATTTAATTGGATATTTAATGCTATCGGCTGCATTGATCATCTTTCTCCTGGAGCTTCTTAGTCTGCGTGTTGTTTGGCTTAGACGTTACTTTGCCTAGAGCATTATCCTTATATAAACAAATCCTGTTATCCATTTACCTTATTACAGCACACATTAAACTTAATAGACTTTTAGCACAATTTTCCCATTTAATTCGTATTTCTACTTATAAAAGGAAAACTTAAGATAAGAGTATTGAATTCGGCTGAATTTCAGTTTAATTTCAGGTTCGAGTTCAGTTCACTTTAAGTTCAATAATCAGTTCAGTTTCAGTTTAGTTTCAATTTAGTTAAAGTGCAATTACAGCTCACCTTCAGTTTAACTTAAGTTTAGTTGCAGTAACAGTTCAATTTTAATTTAGTTTCAGTTCAGTTTCAGATCAGTTTCAGTTTAGTTTCAACTCAATTTTCGTTTAGTTCACTTAAGTTTTAGTTCAGTTTCAACTTATGATTGATAACGAATGCTTTCTAAGGTGGATATCTATTTGATACAAGTTAGAGGATGGAAAATCCTTCATAACATTCCTCAATTCAATCGAAGCTATGAATAAAGAGAAACAGATAGTACGCTTCATGCTGCCGTAATATTCTTTAGTACATCCAAAAATATATACTATTACTACCATATCTTGGAAAAGGTAAAGGATATTTATAATTTAAAAAAGCTTCTTTAATTTGAGTTACTTTAATATATGGATTAGTTAGTTATATTTACCTTTTGGTCTGTTGATTTCTGTAGCTTTTAGTTAAGTGGCAGCTGTCCTTGTGTGTGTGTTATCCTGGCAACCCAGTGAGCTTTTGGACGACCCTGATGCTTGGTATGCTGCTGGTTAGTCCAAATACGACAACCTAATTTTCATGCAGAAACTCGTATTCACTATGACACTTCAACGAGCATTTGTTCTGTGGCAGCGTGGCAGCATGGCAGTGTGGCAAAGAGAAGCAGCTGCGTTGTGGTATGATATGATATGGTACGGTGTCAAGCGAAGGGGGATATATTTCCACAGATTGTTGTGTCCTCGTTTACAAAACAGGCGAAAAAAAAATAGAAAGAAGTAAAAGAATAACACAAAATAACCGCTACAATAAGAAAAACAAAAACAAAAACTAAAAAATAACAACAACAACAGAAGCAGCAACAACAACAACAACAACAATGAATAAAAACCCAGGTCGGACATATAACGTACTCATTAGCCTACATGGCTGCATTTTCCGCCTACACATGTGGGGCATGCAGCACGGCGCACAAGTGGCACACAAATGTGACAACAACAAATAGAAGGACTTCGACTACTACTACTACTACGACTACTATTACTACTACTATTACAACAGCTGCTACTATTACTACAACCATGCCACAGGCAGAGTTCAGTCAGTAAGCTTGGCAAATGTCCACGCTTGGTGCATGGTGCATGGTGCATGCAGTTGCTTGTTGCAATGCTGCCAGTTTGCTGCATATTTTGTTTGCTTAAATGCCGGAAGTGTTGCAGGTTACAGCAGGCAGCTTGGCCATACAACCAAATACTCAACTTTCCACTTTCAACTTGCAACTGGCAACGGCATGTTTACAACATGTTAGCTAACATACCAGCTGCACAGCTAATATGTTGCACATGTCTACATTCAACTGTGTTAAAGTTTTAGCAGATTATATTAACTGAATAAAAAGATGATCCGTTTTTATATATATATGTTGTGTTCAACTTTTATCTGTGAAGATTCTGATTCAAATTCAAATCAAACCTTGATAACCTCTAGCTTGTTACTCACTTAACAATTCATTTTAAATCATTAATTGAATAGAGTGAATATATAGATTAATTAAAGGGTTAACATTAACCATTTGATCAGATTTTAGTATCTATAATTATAATTAGATTTTACATATATATAAACTAAAGTATCTGAATCTTAATTTAAATCAAAGCTGGATCTCTGAACATTGCCTGAAGCAGAAATTATTCAATGAAGAATTAAAAGAATTACTGTTGAATCATGGCTTGAATACAATGAATATATTCTAAATAAACGGTTAACAGATTCCATTGAATTAAAATCTATTTTAAATGATAATGTTTAAGCAGATGGTAAAGTCTTATCTAATGGTTTAGTTTCAGATTGAAATCAAACTATGAATTTTTAGCATTGCCTCAAGCTGAAATTACTTGCAGAAGTTAAAGATTTTCTTTTGAATAATGGATTAAATACAATGAATTAAAATATAATACATTCGATTTGATTGGATTATAATGTTAATAGTTCGATTTTGTGTAAAAAATTTTGGATATGATTTAGATTCGAATGAAACTGTGATTCGTTCACATTAACCCAAATCAGAAGTCAATGAATATTATTGAACTTGCATTTTCGGTAGAAGAATTGCTTCTTAATAATGAATTGAATTGAATAATGAATTCAATTAAATGATTTGCAATGAATAAATTGCATTCAATGAATTGAGTATAACAAATATATTCAATTGGCAGCTGCTGAATGATAAGATTAATCTAAAGTTGAAGCTAGAAAAAGCAACTTAAAAAGATCACATTGTTGGGTTAAGATTTGCGTTTGCTTCCCACAAAATAATTAGATTAATCTATTTGTGGGGCCAATGCTAGTGGTGATGCTGGTGGGGCAATTGCTGCTGCTCCCAATTAGAGCTGCCCAGCCTCCACCCGAAGCATATGAAGCATATTCCCACCAATGAGCATACACTTGAAACTTTAGTACATCAATGCGGCGACAGAGTGTCTGATAAGCGCTGATAACAAAGGTAAACAATGAAGCCAAGCAACATGCCATACACACACACACATACACACACGCACATATATACACATACAAACACATACATTGTTGCGCACAGCACTTGCCCCGCTTTAGCCCAGTTTGCAACTTTGGCGGGAAACGTTGCAATTCGTCGGCTTGAACAATAGCCAAAGCGCATGCGTTAGCCGAAGCATGTCCTTTAACGAGTATCCTTGACTTCCTAATCGTATGTTTAGTATAAGAGTTCCTTGTAACCAAATGAATCAAAGGAAAATAAATAAAACTGGGAAATTTGTGGCCAATTGAAAATAAATTGAAATCGGCTGCCAACTGGTTGATCGACAGCATAAAGATAAGATCAAAAGTTGGTAAGAATGTGGACAAAATCAGAATCAAAATCAACTGAAATTTGCAATTCCGATTATTCATTTAGCTTAATTAATGGTAATGCAATCGGTTTTGGCCTTCAAAAGTGGAAACTTTGTTAATAAGCAAAATCAAAAGCAAATTACATAAAGCGAAATTAATGTGAAGCAAAAAGCAAAAGCAAAATGCAAAATATGATTCAAAAAATAAACATAGAAAAAGTAAAATAATAATAGAAATAATATAATAATTATATTATATATATATATAGAGTATTTAGGAACTTTAGGGTTATCTTTAATCAGCTCCAACATAAAGCAAACTAATAGGAAACGGAAATATAAAATTTATATAAAACTTATGCGATATTTTGTGGACTTCAAAGTGATACTGAAATTTATGCAAAAATTTTCAAAATCAAACCTTATAATTTACTGTTATTTGTAAAGGTATTTATAAGTCGTATAGCCTTCAATAAAATGTTTTAATATCCTACATACAAAATTCAGTTCAAGTAGTTGAAGATTTTCAGCTTATAAAAGATGCTTCAATGCTTTTTAACAAAGGAAATATTTCAAATGTATATTCTTTGTCCACTTTTTCTCTCAGTGTAGCATTGATTTGAGTTGCGCTTATCCCACAATCTCATCTCTCACAAGCAGCAACCGAAGCTAACACGCGATCTGATTTTGACTTGCGTTTGGTATAAAAGCGTCTGCTGATGGCAAAGGCAGTCTACAGTCTTCGGAGCAGTAGAATTCTTCTGTTGGATTGTTTTTAAGATGCAGCTTTTGTTCTTGTTGTTATCGTATATTTGGCTGTTTGCCAGTGTTTTTGCTACACAGCAGCAGCAGCATTTACCCAGCAATGCATACTTACCACCAGTAGCAGCAGCAGCTGCTGATGCTTCAGCAAATGTGGCAATAACTGATGTTGACTTTACTTCGGCATATCCTTATACAGAGACAATGCAACCTTTTGCGGTCTATAGGGATCAACATTTGTGGCTGCCACAGCAACATGAATATGCATTGGATTTGCCACTGGAAAGCCACTACTAAAGGATAAACCAAAAGCAAAGATATCCTGTACAACAGTTGTAACAAAACAAATCATTTTTGTTTTTTAAATTTAATTGAATAAATTTATAACATAAATTTTGATTTATTATTTTTATTATTTTAAATTTTCTTTCAACATTCTACAAATGGTAAAAAATCCTTGTACTTCTCGGGCAGAGAGCTGTAGCTGCAACACTGTTGAAAGTTGATTCATTACTGCCTGTTATTTAGCAGGGTATTTTATTATATGGTATATATATATATACATATGTATGTACAGCTGTATGTGTGTGTGTACATAGTTGCAATAGTATGCATTGTGCATTATAAAAACAATAAGAAGTCAACGCTTTGTTGTTGGTTGCAAAACCGCAACTTAATCCTTGTCCGGAGCTCATAGACTGCTGCATGGCAGTGTCAAAACTTTTGCTGTGGACAACAATTTTCACTAGCACTGGTTGTGTGTGTATGTATGTGTGAGTATGTGCTTGTATATGTGTATCCCTTCTTTGTGCTTATGTGAAAGTGTGTGTGAATATATGTATTTGTGTGTGGTTTAATCAAGTTTCGCCACTTAAGTTTGCGTTCAGGTGGAAAACACTCAAAAGCCGCCTGACCGTACGCTTCTAAAACTGGAACTGAACCAAACCAAAACCCCATCATAAACTCAACCTTAACACACACTCACACACACACACACACACACATTCACAGACATGTAAGAGCACCCTTAGCTAGTTTAAAAACAAAAAAAAAGCTACTACCTTTTATAACCCTCTTTTTCAAATCTACACACAAAAAAGTTTCGAGCCCTTTGCGACGCGTTTCAGTGCTAGCTGCAACGCTTTGGGGCAATACAACACAACAACAAATTTCATAGTGGGGCTCAACCTGTTACGCATTTGTTAGCTGCATATGCCAGTTCATTGTTTTATAGCCACTTCTGTGCTTCTTCTTCATTTTCAGTATTTACCCAGCCAACACACACACACTGGCCTCTTGCCCAAACTTTCAACACTGGTCAAAACTTTAAAATCAATTTAATTAAGTGTCCACATTATTGGCCAGAACGAATGCAGCCAGAGCCCACTTAATATCAACATTTATGTATACTTTATCATTTTAATTATAGTATATTTTACTTTGTATAAATATATATATATATATATATACTGTTATCTATTTCTGGATTTAATACACTTGCGTCAAATGGTTGAGTTAAAACAAGTTGCTAATAAGCTCTGTTTAAGTTTGCTAGTAAGAAATGATACCCTGTAATGTGACGTGGGCATTATGTATGCCAGCCTTTTACCTAGTAACAGTAGTAATATTGTAGGGTATATGCGACTACAACAATACACTGCATTGCACTGTCCAGCTCGAAGCTGTTAATTTCTTTATTTGTGATTTTCATCAGACCTCACCCTCAATTAGCAGACAATATTTACATTGACACACATTTTAGCTGGGACTCAAACCAGATATAATCTACACAATTCACATTTAACTTTGCTAAATTAGTTTGTTTATTACTTAGTTTATTGCTAACAATTTCCGAATGATGCACAAAAATGTAAAATATTCTAATTGTAAATCAATCGTAGCACTTCAGTATATATATATATATATATATATTTTATAAATACTGATAAAATATAGATATATACAATTATTATATATATACTTCTAACCTATTTATTATGTACTACAGGCAACTTTTAGTCTAAAAATATTTCTAACTGTTGCGCTTTGGCTGCATTTTTTTTTGTGGCAACTTCTTTAAGCGGCTTCTATTTATTTTATGCCAATTTTAAAAATGGGCTTAAACCGAAATATCATATAATTTTCTACATTTTTATATACATTTTTTTATATTTTTAAATTTAAGTAAATGAAAAATTTTGTTTTGTTGTTAGATTGCAATTAATATTCATACTATATATATATATATATATATATTTATATATGTTTATTTGGTTTATATATATTACTTTCTTTTATATGAAATGCTATTGGCATGTATTAAAAGGAAGAGTAGATCCTTTTACTCTGCTCCTTAAGGGCATAAAATTGTTTTGTTAATGGAATGGCAAAAGTTAATATAAAAGTATATAACAATTATATATATATATGTATATATATCTATATGTTATGTATGTGTGTTTTGTAGAACATGTTTATATGAATAAAGCGACGGCAAAAAGCCAAAGTCAATTGTCAATTGGATGGTTGTTGTTGTTTGTTGTTGGTTGTTAGCTTCATTATTTGCCAAGTAAAAGTAATGAGACTTTTGTTGCCTTGTTGCGTTGCACTTGAGTGCGTCTGTTAAGCTTTGTATTTGCACTGGCACAAGCTCACACACACATACAAATAGTCATACACACATACACACACACATACACACATGTGCTTACTGCATTTGTTGAAAATAAGGTTTTGTAGATTTCCCTTTGCCGCGTGTCCTGTTTTTGCGTGTGTTTTATGTTGCTTGCCTTTTGTGTGTTGGGCAAACAAAAGCGCAAAGCGTTGACAGCCACAGGGAGGCCAAGGGTCGCAACAACAACAACAACAACAATAACAATCACAACCAGCAACAACAGCAACAACAATAGTAGCTGAGAGCAAACAAAGTAAAAGCATTTGGAAATGCAAGTTTGAATGCAGGCAAGTTTACTGAACAAAGAGAGATAGATACAGACTGAGAGGGAGAGAAAATGATAGAAAGAGAGAGAGAGAGAGGGAGTGAGAGTGAGAGGGAAGGGCAGATAGAAAGAGAGTTTGGAGTTAGCCAGTGGCGTCTGTAAACATTTAATTTGGGGTTTATTTGAATCCAATTATTTATTTGTTTCATTCAATTCATTTCTCAACATTTCCCTTGATTCACCACCTGCCACTCCCCACTCACCACTTCTTCTCTCTTGTGCCGCCTCTGCTTGTGGGCTATTGCAGGGCCATTGAGTACTGGTCGAACCAAATGCTGGACTGTATGTGATAAGGACTTGCAGCTGGCAGTGGAACTCAAAATGGAACTTAAACAATGGCAGCAAGTGGATGAAGCGTGGAAAAGTGTACTGGCTGATTGGGAGGGGTTTGGTGAGGTTTGGCGGGAGTCCTTTTGGTCCTTGCATTACCGATAGAAAATAAATTAATTTTCATAATAATTGGCTGACTCGTCCGAATGCCACACCCACTTTGAATTGCAGCACAATTTGCCGCATTGCCTAGAGCCCTATAAGGGCGGGGGCTGCTGCTTTTTGTAGGATAAAGGAAAGAAGGTTATAACCCTTTCCCTTACACATTTCCCATCCACTTGGCTAACCCTACCCTCTACAATTTCAGAGCGCCAATAATAATAACATTGTTAACACAACGTGCGCATGTAATAAAATCGTTTATTGAATTGGCCATAAATTTTCGTAGCTAGCAACAGCCGCAAAAGTGACTCAACTCGACACACATACAAACACACACTAACACACATACATACAGAGAGACTCTTTTCCCCTGGCACAAAGTCAAAAGTTGCAGTCACTTGGGCCAAAACAGAGAGGAAGTAAACGAGGTAAAAGAGGAAACTAAGAAGCCTTTGTGTGCAAAGTTTAGAGCAGAAGAATTTGTTGCTGTAAACTCTTTGGGTCTCTATTCTAGTATCTCTTTCTCTCTCTCGCTCTCTCAGTCTATATCTGTGTCTTTGTGGCAATTGTAAGGTACTTGCCTCAAGGAGGAGCTTTAAGAGTAGCTTTATTCTAAGCAGTTGCCAGGTGGAAGACCGATTAACTAACAAATAGAGCTCTTCACACTAAGTGGATAATAGAAAACTAAGTGGGCGAACCCAAAGACGTCTAGGGATGTCTTGTACTCCTTTAGAGTAAAATCGGATACATTTGTTTCTTTATGAGCTGAAAGTAACGAATATCAAGGAACGTTTACTTACAACTAGAAGGATCAATGCGTCTTACTTTCATCTATTCCTTGATTAAAAGTGTGTAAAGAAGAACAAATGTTGCTAAGTAGAGTACTAGTTGAAGACGTTTTCCTAGGCTTTGACTTTCCTTCAAGTAAGCACTGTCTTAAAAAGCAAAGTAACGAGGAAAAATTTTACATACTTTTAAAAGGATGTTAGATAAGACCGTAGAACTTTTTCCAGACTGAAAGCGTGTAAAAAACAAAGTTTGTTGAGCTCATTTATGATTAATTTTTAAAACCCTTAGAGCAAACCCTTGTGATCTTAAAAACTTTGTCAATTCACTTGATTCAACGACCTTTGAGTAATTCTTTTCAAGGTTCTTATATGGTAGTTTGGTGATAAAGTTTTTTTGATTGAGCTACACTCAATGCCAAACTGATGCAATAAGTGATGCAATTTGAAGTAGGTAAAAGTGCTTGGATCAGCAAATTATGAGAAGGACAGTATTGCCGACAATTGCCATTAATTTGCAGCAACGTTTTAACTACAGCCCATAAATTGCATGTAGTGCCATTAATAAGGATAAAAGCATTCGCTTTAGTACTGCGCGAACGAAATGCATGCGGAGGATCTACTTGCTGCCGCTTTTTTTACTGGGAGAATGAGAATTCCCACATTTTTCCCCTTTTGTGTTTACCTCTCGTCTTGCTTCTTCCCTCTTATTCTTTAGCTAGCATTTGGCTGACTGTGCGTCTTGTGGCTAAAAGCCACTTGGCTTTGAGCTGCTGTTGGGCAAATGAAACACTTCAAATGTTTTCAATGCTGTTCAATAATTTGTGCAAGGACAACAGCAACGATAAACGCGACGCGAGCTGACGTAATGACAACCAACCAACAAAAAAGGGTTTGCTTAACTAGAGACAAACGCGTGACTCACGTATCACGAATGCACACACGATAGAAGAGTACAGCTTTACGTTTCAAGGATTTTAGGGAGTATCCTTGCAGGGAATTTTAGCCTTAGGCTTAGGGAAACCTAATATTTTGGATTTTGTGATCCCTTTATCCCTTATGTCCATTGATGAAACTTTCTACTAAATAGAACCTTGAATTAGCATGGTTTAAACAAGATAAAAAGTTGATTGTACCACGACTTGTGTTTAGTTCTCCTAAGTATGCTCTCTCTATTCAATGCACTCAAAAGGATCAAAAATGAGCTTTCATAAAAGTGTTGTGCAAACAATTAGAGCTATAAGAGGAGCATTGTTATTGCGCTATCAGCAGAATTCCTTTTTTGTTTGCTAATTATTGAAAGGCGATAAGTTTAAAGGGTCTTGGGGAATTCAATAGAATATGGCCAAGTACTTCTACTATATATATATATTTATATGTTTTTAGGCATCTATATAGAAGACATTCCTTAGGCTGTATGACTTGAGCTGCAAGTGATGAATGGAGCAACAATAACAATAATGTTGCAAGGACAATAAGTATAACAATAGAGATACACTGTGCTATGTCCATACACAGCTGAGTCTTTGTAAGTTGAGTCCAATGTCCTGAATGCAGAATGTCCTGGCGCTTACTTTTAATATGTTAAACTGTGGACAGCATACAAAAGTGCGGCACGCCAGGAATGTGGAATACAAAATTCTAACCTCATTCTACCTCACACATGGTGAGAGCCAACGAAGGAGAGGGAAGTTGACGAGGGGAAAAATAGAAAAAGGAGTTTGGAGTGGGAGCAAAGTGGAGTTTATGAAATAGGAAAGAAAAAACATATAATATATATATATATATATATATATAGAAGTAGAGTGAATCGGGTTCCCGGACTACAGACAGATAGGACAAACACACACACATAGAGAGAGAGAGAGAGGGAAACAGAGAGAACAAGTGCACATAACTGAAAACTGTAGCCAAGCACTTTTTGATTTATGGAGTCGAGGGTGGCGGGTGTTGCTGCGGTGTATGCTCTATAGGAATGGGTAGGTAGGTAGTTGGGTTACTCACACTGTGCTCGTGATGATGATGTAAGGGTAGGGATAAGGGTAAGTGCAAAGAGGGAGAGGGGGGAGGCGGTCGGAAGTGTAGACAATTTGTTAGAATTTATACAAAAACGCAGGCCGCTTTGGGCAACGAATGATGGCACTTTGATAGCAAAAGAGGCAAGCTGCTGAAGGGGCCAGTTAGTTGGGCAAAAAAAAATAAAAATAAAGAAAAAGAAAAAGAAAAGAAATGAAAAGAGAGCAAATACAGGGGATAGAAGCATATAAAACATGAGTGGCATTTTATTTTTAAAGTAGCTTAAACAAATGCTCAAGCTTTTGTATGAAAGTTGGAACTAATGATTTTCACTTAGCATAGACCGACTTCTGAGGGGTTGGGGTTGAGGAGAGGTCTATAAAGATGCCACAGTTTCAGGCTTAAAACGTGCACACACACACACACGAACAGACCCATACACTTATACACACATACATATATATATATATATATATATATTTATACATTGCACAGATTTACATGACATTATGTCATTGTTGTAGTTGTTGTGCTGCTTTTATGACGTCAATTATGTTTATGAATGTCTAAACAAAAACTTCTATAAAGCCTTCATCCTTCTTATTGTCCTTGTACTACGCGGCATACATACACTATACACATGCATACAAACACACATACACACTCATACTGAAAGACATGGTGTGGGTGGTTGCTGGAGCATACAATGCACAATTTTCGGGATGTAGTTTGAGTTTAAGTGAATTTATTACCATGAGCAAAATTTATTTAAGCAGTCAAATGCACGTGAAGTGCATCTCAAGAAAGCTGTCACACAGTCTCGGAGGCTGACATCAAAGGCGATACAGACGATAGGATGGATGGATATATGCAGTTCTTTGGGGTGTTACGGGTTACGGTTTAGGGGTTAGGGGTTATGGGTTAGGGTTGTCGGGTTGTCGGGGAGTATAAAGCTTCCAAGGCAAATGCAGTTGTAGGCAGCTCAAGGGTGAATTTTTTTTTTGCATTATCTTCTTCTTACTTCTTTCAATTTCTTTTTATCATGCTTTGCTTTAGTATATAACACAAGCAGGGTGATTCATGTCTATAGGAAAGTTCGATTTAAAGGCAAAACCTTTCACTGAAAACTTTAAGTCGAAGTCAGGAGTCAAAGTCTATTAGAGTAACCTTTTATGGCTATGCAATTGGCATCGCATTAGAAAACTTATACTAACACTTAACTAGGTTTGATCTTATACTTCAGATAGTGAAACGTGCGAGAATTGAGATTTCATATTTGAGATTTCTGTACTGAGATTTGAGATTTGAGTTTTGAGTCAGTTACTGAGATTGTTAACATAAGTGAGTCACCCTAATGTGAAATGTACAAGCACATTGCTAGTGACAGGACCCATATAAAGCGCACTTGTGCCAATGACTGACATATTCTGTGTACACATACAAAGCAAGAGGGAAAGCGAGAGAAAGAGAGTGAGAGCGAAAGAGTGAGTGAGTGCTGCATATACTGTGAACATATGTTGAAGGGCTAAGAGACACGTTCCTTACTTGGGGGCAATGCAAATTCAACGCTTGTTATTTGTGTGTGTGTGAATGTGGGTAGCAGATGCAAGACGTAATACCAAGTGAAAGGCAAGCAACATATACATTCACACACACGCAGCAGAACACAGCATGCAGTACATGGCAGATGACGAGGTCGACTTAGTCGCTGCTGTTGCCGTTGTTGCTGTTGCTGTTGCTGTTGCTGCTTGAAATCAAATCAAATTCTCGACAAACATCAACAGCACCAACAGCAACGAAAACAACAACAACAAGTTGAATGTTGCCTCGAGATTTAGGTTAACTTCGATTTCAATAGCGTAGTTGATATTTATGTTAAAATCAAATGTAAAATAACATTGTAAATTTGGCCAGGTGTTCACTTGACCTTGAATAACTTAGACTTTCTCTCTCTCTCTCTATCTCTCTTTTTCTCTTTTATTTTTTTTAACACGTCACTTTGACTGCATGTAACATTTTGAGCAAATGATTTTGCAATTAGCGACGCAAGTGCCACAAAAAGTTGACACGCAAATGCGCAAAACTCAAGTGCAACATCTTCAAGCACTACTTCAGTTCCATTCAAGTACTTCTGTATGTGTGTGTGCGTCTTTCTATATGTGTGTGTGTGTGTGTATAGGCTTGCGTGCGTATTACGATTTTCGCACGATTTGTTGTTGAGTGCTTACCACACACACTCACACACACATAACCCATACCGAATACCAAAACCTCAACCCAAACGCTATTTCAATGATGATTCCCCTGCCTCACCCCTCACGCCTCACCCCCAACCACACCCATCAAGCCACCCATGAAGTGGTCACGCCCCATTGAAGAAGACTTCAGTTCTGTTATGTTCAGTTGGAAGCGCACCTACAATTTCCGCATGTCAACTGCACTTTGCATGAGTGCGTCCCCCTTTTCTGCACACACAGCACACAACACATAGCACACACACAGCATGTGGCATCCACCTAAACCTAACCTATCTATGTATGGTATATACCATTCTATGTGTAACCAGTTTTTCTCCCTTTTCCGTTTTCCCCCCTTTACCTATTTACCTTTTTTTACCCTTCCTTATGGTCTTTTTCCTGTAATTCGGTTCGGGCTTTTTTTTGGTACACTTTTCCTTTTTTTTTTTGGTATTTTTCTCGTGGCATTTCCACTTGATTTACAAAACTAAACGTTGCTTGCCACACAACAACAGCAACAACAGCAGCAACAATAACAAAACCACATTTGACAGTCTGACTGACTGAGTATATCCTACCCCCTGCTCTCCTTTACTCTTAATACCATCCTCTGCTACGTCTGTGCCTCTCACTGCCCGCCGCTGGTTCGCTGCTTCGCTGTTGATTTATATGCACGTCGATTCGACGTAATTGAAGACGTGATCGAAATTCAAATTTTTGATTTTTAGACCTCGTGACTGCATTTGCCCCTTTGCTTTCCCTTCTTTCTCACCATCTTTCTTTCTCTCGATATCTCTCTCTCTCTCTCTCTCCCTTTTTCTTCATTCTACCTAGCACAATGCTGTATTGCTTTACCACATCAACTTCTCATCTGTCCACACATTCACAGTGACAGCCCTCAGTCTCGTCTAGCTTAATCTGATTTTCGTTCTCTACTGAACCTTCATCTCTCTCTGTCTCTCTATCTCTCTGTCGCTCTACCCTCTCTCTTTCTCTGTATTCTTTGTAAATTCTCATGCTAATGTCGCGTTACATTTCAAAATTTCTTTTTATATGACATTTTTGGGGCAGTGAAATAATTTTCAACAAGTGTACAGTAAGAGTATATCTAAATAAACTATTTCTCCCTTACCAACCCACCTGTCACGCTGCTTTACCCCTTGAAACTGTGAAGTTTTTTTTTTCCGAAGTCCTTGCAATCCCAGTGCACAAAGCACCCTGCTCTGTCGCTCCTGCTGCATGTGCAGTCAGTGGCTTATCCAACACAGCCAGAAAATCATTGAAAGCTTTGTCAATTTCACATTTTATCAGTTAAAAAAGAAACAAAAATTTCATACAAAATCCATTCGCTATGCCAACAAACTTGATGTTATCCTTTAGGGATGCTTATAGGCAAATACTCTCAGAATTGTCTTGGAAGTAATTCATTATCATTTCCGATAAGTGAGAAAGATCAATTCTTGCTTAGATCAATGTTCAATGCTCTCAGCTCACACATACTTTTAACACTTCAGGGGTCTCTTTGTTACCCCTTACATAACAAAACTTTACACTTACCAATACACATACAAACATATATATGTATATATATATATATATATATATATATATATTTATTAAATTTAAGCTAACGTTTCACACGTATTAAGTGTATTTGATAGTCGTTAGTACTTCGTTAAACTAGACTAGCTTTAAATTTCTGCTCTACAGCTGATTCTTTCACTCTTTGCATCCATGCACCTCTGTTTCCGTCTCTCTCCTTTAGTATTTCCGGTGAGTAACTGACTGTATTGTGTTTTGCCGTCATGGCATTCAATATCTTCCCAACTTTGTTAAATCAGCCATGAAAACGAATTGTCGTCTGTATCCTCTGACTGTATTCTACCCAAACTCTTTCTATCTCTTTGACTCTTATTCTCTCGCTCTTTCATTTTCTTTCAGTATGCCTATCTCTTTGTCTGTCTGCCTACTATCTGTCTGTCTGCCTATCTGTCTGTCTGTCTGTCTGTGTGCTTGTCTGTCTGTCTGCCTTTGTGTCCATCTATGTATGTCTGTGCATTTTGCATTTCATTTACTCATTTGACTTGGGTGCTGACTGAATGACTATCTGATTGACTGACTGACTAAATGATTGTTTGACTGAGCAACTGACAGTAGGACGTGACCTGCTGCTATGTCTAAAAGCTTTCAATAATAATGGAAAAGCCTGCCACAACCTGAGCTGTTGCTTATTAACATTGCGTCCTTTCCTTTAACACTCATCTCTGTCCTCCCCTTCTCTGCTCTCCTCTTGCTATGTTTGTATCTATGCGTCTTGGGAATTATGCCTTGCCTCTCTCAAATCTCTCATACTCCCCCTAACTGCCTCAAACTCTTCAGCTCTCGACTTCTCTTTATCACAACTTGCCACTTGCCACTTGCCAGTTGCCACCAACACACACACACACACACGCGAATCGTCTCGTCTTATTTTGTCTCGTCTCATTTCGGTGTTAGCTTCAACACCTGGCAGCCGCTTCCCTCCTACCCATCGCTCAAACAAATACTGATACATTTACCCATCTACCCCAACTCCTCCATTTCACTGGTTTCTACTTCTCTCCCCCCCTCCCACCACTCACCCTTCAACTGCTGCCACTGCTTGCTAGATTCATGCTAATGGTAAATGGTTGTGTTGTCGACAGTTAGAGACACAGACACAACTTCACTTGATGTTGTTGTTGTTGCTGTTGGTTTTATGTGTCACATACACACACACATGCCATGTGTGCGGCTTACTGACTGTGTCCTGTGTGTGCTTGTTGTCTTGTGCTTGTTGTCTTGTGCTTTTGTCTTAGGCTACGTTTGTGTTAATATTTACATAATTGTGGTTAAAAGTAGCTTTTAAGATGTTTTTAACTGCAAGTTGGTGGGGGGAAAAGCATTACCCGCCCCGCCCTGCCAGCTGTCCATCTATCCTATAGCTCATTTTACCAACAATCTTCCCCCCCCCCACCGCCCTCTCTTAAAGTTCCTTCTGTTGGTATTTTACGTTTGCCATTTAACAGTTTTGCTTTTGTTTCCATTTTTGCGCTGCATTTAATGGCCACAACAACAACAACAACAAAAACAGTAACAACAACAACTGACAAATGTGTTTGATAGAGTTTTATAGCTGCTTCTTCAGTATGTGCTGCTGCTGCTTCACCTCTACTCCCTCCCCCACTTTTATAGCATGACATTTTAATAAAGGGGCCTGAGGGGCTGGGCTGGGGAAAGGTCGGGCGGGAATGAACTACAATAAATATAGCAACAATTTTAGGCATTCAGTTGGCTTTTTTGCCTACACACACACACACACACACACACACACACACACACACACACACACACACACACACTGCACACACACTTAGCCACATAGACATACAGCAAAAATTTTTGGAAAATATTTTTGGCTAACCTCAAAACATTTCATTTTGGAATTTTTTCATATAGTTTCTTTATTTTTTTTATTATTTTAATTTTTTTGTTGTTGGTTTTTTGTTTTATTTTGTTGTACGAATTTGTTGCAAAAATTTGTTGAGTTTTAAAATATTGAGAAGCAAAGTTGTTGCCACAGGCAGCAGGCATCACCATGCCCCCTTAACCCAACAACCTTACCACATCCTAACCAACTATCTCTCTCCCTTTCTCTCTCTTCCTCCTGCCTTAGTGCTGCTTGCAGCGACTGTTTAGTTAGCTTCGTGCTAACAAAACGTTTACGCATATGTGTGCGTGTGTGTGTGTGTGTGAGTGTGTTTGTGTGCGGGAGTATGTATGTGTATTTGGTCTTTTTATATTGCATCAACAGCAACACTGATGCCACAGCCACAAAAACTTTAACTTTTAGCAACTTGTTTCGTCCACTTTATCGTCTCTCATCCCTCTCACACCCACACTCTGTTCTCTCACTAACTCACTTTCTCCCTCTCTAACGCACTCTCCAACAATGCCTTGCTACATACCTTTACAGTTATCGGTAAGTTATGTTGTTATAGAACCTAAAACATGGCAACTGTAGCCGCACTTGGCAAAATTGTGGCTAGCCAAAGACTCAAAGAACACAAACGCTTCGATGATAAAAACTAAACATTGAGTAAAAGGATAATTCCAGGATAAGCAAAGCAAATAATATAGTATATACATAGATATATATTAAACAATATTAATCAAAAAGATCTATAATATATATATATATATATATGTATAAAATTTTAACTCTACTCACAAAATAAGTAAAAGTACTTTTAAGATAGCTTCGACTAAAGTTATTTCGATTTAGGGAAACCCTACCCCGAACATATGGATAAAGGGCGGATGTTTATATGGTATGTTAGTATTAGATAGTGCCAGCATCAAGTTAGCTTTTCAGATAATTCAGTTATTATATATTTATATATATATATTTAAATATATCAATCAAATTTTTATTTGTCAAGAGTCAACTTTAAAGTGGTCATTGAAAGTGATGGAGTTTGGTTCCGGATTAACCTTGTTTATATTAACTTTTGTATATATATTGTTGATCTCTGATGTCTGGGGTAAGTCAAAGGGTTATAATAATATCGTTAAGTTAAAATAAATGGTATATAATATATATTACCACTAGGTGGTAGCTTGAAAAAGAAGCAAAAGCTGGAGCAGAAATCAATGGAAAAATTCTATAGCCTGCGCAGGAATAAGGAGAATAAGATTTTCCCCTCTCAAAGAGTGCAGAGCAATCGCTGCAGCAGAAGACAATTAGATAATCTGGAAGATGACAGCGAAGAATGTGAATTACCAGGTATAGAATTGGAGAATGACGAGAGGCAGCAACATGATGATGAGGAAAAGGAACATCAGATCAAATTGGAGCTAGTAAAAATGATGAAAGGCAAAAATTTTCTCGAAACTAATCTTGGTAAGTGTATGTGCTTCAATGGGACATAATGGGATATAAAATCAGAGTTAAAGAAAACTGCTACACAGATCCTATTGAATCGCAATATGCTAAAAAATGGGTTGACACTGATATTAGAAGAGAATTCGCAAGTGATGAACCCAATCCCATTGTAGGTTCCAATTTTCCCACTTTATTGGTTTAATCCTGGCTTCAGCTCAATTCCTCAAGATACTTCAACGTTTAGCCACTAATTGAAACTAAGTTTGTTTTGTTTTTCAATAAGCAGTTTATATATTTTGTTTGTATTTTTAATATTATCAATGGAAACCAGTTTTGGCTATGGAAAAGAGAGAGGGTAAAACGGAGTCAATATACAACTCAGTTTAACTTGCTTGCAAATATTATAAGTATCGTGAAATTGTCACATTTCTCTTATGTTTTAAGCCAAAAAGCAACTGGGATTAAATTTTATATCTTACAAAATGTTTCGCGAAGTATTTTTGGGGAGGAAAAATAGCTTTGACAAAATTTTCCATTGTTTACACTAGAGAAATAATCATAAAAATGTATCTAAATCTTTGAATTGAACTGTGACCATTAATTTATTTGTTGTGTCAAAGTTCAGTTTAATGTGAATAACATTCCAGCGAAATGTTTAATTATAACGTCAGTCAAATGTCATTGGGGTAACAGAATTTGGATAAGTTGATGAGTATAAAGGAACTTTTAAAGTAACTTTCAGAGCTGCATTGAGGGTTACTTCATTTGTTATATGATTTTTTCTATAGAAGAGACTATACATTGATTACAGATTATGATTATGATTTTGTGTATAAAACTTATCACTTGAGTAGGAAAATTTTTACTTCAGTTTTTCCCTTGTTCGTTTAAGCGCTGAAAAACTTTAATATGCCACATATTGATCAGGAAATGTAAAGTTTTGCCACAGCAACTCTGCGGCCTAGTCGGCAATTTATGGCAATTACCAGCTATTAAAGAGCTGTACGAATAACTTTGCCACAATCGCAGACCCCAAACGTGGCCCAAACGTGGTGCAAACCATTTGAATGTTACCCAATCCTCAACTGAAAATGGAGCCAGCTGCTGGCGCGATAAATGTAATCAAATTTAATTTCAGCAAATTGCTTTTGAATTACGCGACCTTCGACGTTGGCGCCGCTTTGTCGTTTTGTCGGCGCCGTTCAAAAAGAGTTGAAAATTGTTAAAATAATAATAAGCTGCTTCTTCTGCCTTTTATCCTCTTCTACTATCTATCTGTGTTTGTGTGTGTAAACTGTGTGTACAATTGCCACAATAACAACAGCAATTTACGCTTGAAATGATGAAAACAAAGTGACGACGCATACCACAAACTTTGTACACCGCGTCGTATACGTAATCAGAAAAATTATGATTCATTTACAAACACAAGCGTATATTGAGTACAGTGCGTGTGTTTGTTACTTGATTGGCTTAAATATGAAAAAAGGAAAATAAAAATATATTAAAAAAAAAAAATTAAGTTTTGATTGAACTGCTGCGTGCTGCCAAGCAGAACAAAGCAACCAAACCAAAACTTTTCAGTTTTCAGTTTCAAAACTTTAAGCAAATAAAAAAAATTATTGTTGCAAAAATTGTACGTAAATTGAAAATTGAATTTAATAAAGGACTTTATAAGGATATATATAAAAATAAAATTATTTTTTTTCTATAACAATCAAGTATACTTTAAAATTGCATTTAAAGCAAATTTTAACAATGAAAATTCTTTGCTACAAAAATATTTGCAAGCAAAGCAAAAAACTTTTATCTCAATATAAATGGAATTAGAAATAAAAACAGGATTGAAATATTTCACCAACTTTCTCTCATTATCCTTGCATAAATTTATTTATCTTATTTTATTGTAACTAATAATTAGAGCTTTAGAAAAGAATCTCAACTGCAATTGTAGTAAATTTCCATTATAAACATTTCATAACATAAATTGTAAATTTTTACGTACATTGAATCCTTATTGAGAGAATGTAGCATATGATAAATCCTTTTGAGTTACTTTTATATACTCTCATTACACTCGTTACATTTAGTAAAAGTTTAATAAGAGTTTGTAGAGCTATGCATAGAATACGATACCATACCATCGAATGGATGACAAAGGGAACTTCTCAGGATTCAACTGGTTTTCCGACTGCATTAAGTTACTGCTTTTATTTCTGTTCTGTTTTATATATGGACTCTAAGTTGAGTTCCTTAGTAGCTCAACACACACATTATAATTAGTGCTCAAGTTTACTCGCCTTTTATACTAAACTCAACCAGATTGCGGCATATCCTTTATTACTTTTAAATACAATCATTAAATGATTCATCTAGGAGGCACATTAACTGGCTCACTACTTGAATTCTTGTACATTCTGTCACTGTCCTAAAATTAAGCTGATTCTCTGTCCATTTTAAATGGTCATCCCTACCACAGGATGTTGTATTGCTGAAGTAAAGAGAAGGGCAAGGACTGCATTGATCTTTCTGACAAGTTATTTCCAACTAAAAAGGGCTTCAGTTAAAACACAGACAAATATCATAGAGTATATAAACTGATTATTAGCACAGCAATTATCGATACACATAATTTATCGATTGTTTGTTAATTGCAATGTTTATCCTTATGTCAGTCCTTAATCAAGCGAAAGAATTCGAGTTTGTTCTATGGAAAGTGAAACCGCCAGTTGAGTAGCACCATGTGTAAGGTACAGTGAATACTCGCTTCAGCGCCAAATATATATATATATATATATATTTAGCTAATTATAGGTTAGTAATGCTTAAGTTTAAGCTTAAATTTTGCTTTAAATGGAGAAAATAAATAGAAAGCAAATTGAAAACCACAAAGAAAAATAAAATGAAATTCATGTGGAAAATCAAAAATTCGAAAAATGAGAAAAAAACATAGTAATAATGGAAACTCGGCTAATTTGCTTGAACAAACCAAATGTTGTTGTCGCTCTAACTCCCTCTCTCTCTCTCTTTCTCTCTTTTTAGCTCTCGCTTAGCCATTTTGTTGTTGTTTATTGTTTGTGCTGTGTTGTTTGTGTGTGTTGTGTGCTTTTTTTAGGTAATTTACATGCAAACAATTGCTTGATCCTTTTGGCCATTGCAGCACGGCATCATCAACTGACAATTTTACGGTTTCTCCACAGCAGCAGTATTAGCAGCAGCAGCAGCAGCAGCAGCAACAGCAACAGCAACAACAGCAGCAACAGTTACTCCTCCTGCCGCACACACACACCTCGTGGGGCTTATATTTACTCCTAGCATATCTAAACCCAATTCCATTCTCTTCTCTACTGTTCGTTCCTCTACCTTCTACACTACGCTTTGTCGTGATTTGCTCGGCTGGCTGCGCATTTACATTTTGACAACTGGCAAAAAGCGGCTGAGGAGCAGCAGCAGCAGCAGCGGCAGCAGCGGCAGCAGCAGCGGCAGTGGCAGGCAGAGAGCAAGATAGCGGGTGAGAGGTTGCAAGTGACAGGGGGGCAAGAGTGTGTAGCAAAAAAGTCAAACTAATCTAACAACTGCTAACAACAAGAGCTGCGGCTGCTGCTGCTGTTGCTGCCACCTAACCTCCAGTCCTTAGTAACAGGCACGCCCATAGCGCGACCAGCGGCATAACGCCCAATACCCATCGCTCGTTGCCCAAGGGCAATGGCAGCAGTTCCCCAACTGCCACTTAGCTTCCTCTTCTAACCCTCTCTACTGCTCTATCTCTCTTCCCCCCTCCCAATCAGTCAACCCTCACGCCTCGCGGCTAACCCTTCGGCTAACAGCTTTGTGCAAGTTGCCTAAAAAAGCATTTTGTAGTTGGCAAATATATCTGCCCTATATCTACATATATGTGTGTGTGTGTGTGTGTGTGTATGTGCAAATACGTTGACAATTTGCGTTTGTCAGTTGTTGTTTTAATTAGAAAACTTTTTTACCAAACAACAGCAGCAGCAACAACTGCAACAACAACAACGCCACCAACAACAACAGCAACAGCAACAAATGAGAAAACTCAAAAAACGATTTTGAACACCACAAACTTCCGCTCCCTTTTACCCGCTCTAAACCGACTCAACATACTACACCCCTCTCTCCATACAACCCCTCTAAAAATTTTTGTTGTATTTGTATTATTTGCATATTCTATTTGATTTTGTTGTTTATATGTTTGTTTCACTCACTGCTATTGTTGTTGTTGTTGCTGTTGTTGTTGTGGCTGTTGGTGTTGTTGTTCTTGTTGGTGTTGTTTCAGAGGCAAATGAATAATGAATTTCTCTACATTTTCCTTTTTCAATTTTATTTTGTCGCAATGAAGCAGGGTAGAGACGTATTATATATATATATATATATGAGTGTGTGGTGGTAAGAGAAGGGAGAGTGTGGGGGAGATGGGGGCGAAATCTACTAGCTGAGTTTAATTTAGTTGTGTTAAGATCTATTGCATTATCTCAATGCTCAATGTTAAGTCACAAAATACTAAAGGCACAAATACTAATTTAACTATTTTTGTTAAGAGTTGTGCTTAAAGATGGGCTAAAAGATATGTGAAGGGAAAACAGATAAGAGTTGCATGAAGAAGAGTAAAAAGTGCACAATATGATAGCAGAAGAAGAAGCAGAAGTAAATGAGAAAGCAAAAACAAAAAACAACAAAGAAGCAGCAGATAGCCAAAACGATTTTTATGTTTATTTTGCAAAATTAAATCCTACGTTTTAGTTTTATGGTATGAAATTTGCTTTGTTTGCAGAATAAGGCATATATACCATATATAGACTTAGGGCCAGAGCAAAAAACAAAAAAAAAAAAACAAAAATAGATAGAGATAGATGCACAGAGAGAGAGAAAAATCAAGTGAGAGAGAGTAGTGTGAAGCTAGAAAGTCTGCAAATTGTATGTAAAATTTGACAGCACCAAAGGCAAAATGCTCTTTCCAAAGATCAAAATTAAAACAATTGCTTAAGTCTTACTCAAAGAAAAACAAGCATTAAATATAAAAATACAAAATCTATATATATTAGCAATATATATAATATCTTATATGTAACTATATCTATATATAACATCCTTTTACTCAGATCTACGAATTGTTTTATAGAAATTATTGGGAAGTAAATTGACTTCGTAAGGATATATATTAGTATATACTTATATATATAAAATCAAATAAAAATAATACAAATATATATAAGAATGATCAAATAGGCTTTATTCTTGAAGTTGGTATATAATAAGTGCCCTTGAGCATATCCTTTAAAACAGCACAAAAAGGATTGCAAAAGCAAAAATTGTTTTTTTATTTTCCGACTGGTTTCGTCTTATATTTTGTAGCTCTTTTGAGTGCAACAATAATATTATATTTAATTTATAAAGTTTGGTAACGCTTTTTACTTAAACTACATGAAAAGTAATGCATGTGGCAGCTAGTTTTTAGTGCGTTGCATAAACGTTAACAAAATGGTTTTACCCGTTTGTTGGAATATGGAAAGCAAACAACATACAAATAAAAACGCAACACCCAAAACACACACACATATACTCAAACTGAATCACATACTGACTGTGTGTGTATGGGTGTGTGTGTGTGTGTGTGTAGATGGCATTGCGGTTTGTTGTCAATCTCGTTAGAAACGAATCCTTTCGTAATCCTTGTGCTTCAGCTGCAGCTTTGCGTTATTTTCGTTACTTTGCCCTTAAGCATCGACCAACAACTGAAACTGATACATCCCCCCATCACCACCGCCAACACACACACAAACATATATATATATATATATATATATGTATATATATATATACACTGTCAGCTCATGCGTTTTGCTGCTTAATCCGGCGGCACTATCAAGATAGAATGAAGCTAAAATTGTAGGAACTGGAACTGAAGCTGAAGCTGTGGCTCTAGATTGTTGGGAGTTAAATTGCGCTACTATTGAACCGCCCGAGCTCTCTCCCTCCTTCTTCTCCTCTTTTTGTTTATATATATATATATATCCATTTATCTGTTCCACGCGTTTGTCTCTGCCAGTTGGCTTGGCTCGTTTTCAATTTCAGGCCACAAGCCTCTACGGAAATCCCACATAAGAAATTGTTTTCAACTTATCTTCAATCATTCATTCCATTTTATGTCGTGTATTATTCGATTTGAAATGGAATGGAATGCAACTATAATAATAATTACTGTCATTCATTTAATTACTAACTTCTAAGTTGCTCTTGTTAATCACTTACTTAAAAATGTTAAGTGCCAAAGCAACCGCAAACACAACCCCCCAACAACAACCACAAATTTAGCTATTTATCTTCAACCCTAACCACAATTCGCTGTGGTTATGCTATACTTACATATGTGTGTGTGTCTGTGTTTGTGTTTGTCAATGTGTGTAGATTCGGGTTTCTGTTCCAGTGCCTGTGCCACTGCCACTGCCACTTCTACTTTCATTCTAAATATGATTGATGGCACCTGTCGCGTTACGTAATCGCTGCCATGTGCACATGCTTATGACCCGTCAAACGTCACTCGTTGTCTAACCCTCTACAACGCATTCACACCCTACACGTCACGCATCTCTTTATACCTCCATCTACTCATATTTAACACACACACATTTCACATTTTTACAGGTGTGTCGAGTGTATTAACACTTTGTTGCCAGACACCTTCACATGTCACACAGCAACGACACAACCAGTTTATGGCACGTCGTACGCTTGTCAGCTCTGGCAGCGGGTAACATGAATGGGGGTGTGAGGTAAATAGGAGTGGGGAACTGTCTAACGTGATTTAGATAATTATCAACATATTTAATGTATATGTAAGTCATTATCAAAACTTTCTTTTGCTTCTTCTGAGCTGACAGAATTGGCATGTTTAGCCTTGACTTTAATATGAGTTACTAAATAAGCTGTCAACGCAGCTTGTAATATGCCACATGCAACATGCAATATGCAGCTATTATACATATATCAAATTTAGGCATAAAAACTAAATATATTGATATAATTACAAACAAATACTTAAGACTACTTTAGCTATCATAAAGAATATCACAAATCTGCTTAATGAGCTGCTGCTGATCAACAGTCAACGACTTTCAGTTTAAATTATATAAAAGAAAATACTAACAATTCAACCTCTCCCATAACTAATACTAAGGCAAACCACTAATGCAAAAACAAATGCAAATGTTACTGCAAAATTTTATTATATAAAGAGCAATTGCAAATTATTGTATAATTTTTTATGTTTAGGAATGTTGATTATAAAAGGGTAATTTCGAATATATAGTTGTGTATGATTGAAATATCATATTATATATATCATATATAATATTTGGAAGTTATCTTAAAGATAGTCTGTTGAAAAGTTTATTCATTAAGAGAAATGTACGAGTGCTACTGAATCTTTAATACGTCTATGCTAAAAGATACTTTATACCTAAAAGTATGCAACACTTTTTGACTTTAAGATTTTTTATAGCCTTTCGTAGTGCAAAAAAAAACAATGCCTGAGAAATGTTTCGTTTCTAAATAAAGAAAAAGTTTTGTAGTTCTTTTTGTCGTCTATTTTCAACAATTTTGAATGAGGTTGATTTAAGAAAATAAACAAAATATGACAAAGCAAAAATCTTTTCCAGAAAACAAAAATTTTTCAGGGATAATTTTTGATTCTAAAAATAGGTTAATAAATGAAGAAAATTGAGAATCTACATGCCAACTTTTACTATTTTAGTAAATTGAAAACTCTTAAGGATGACTACTAAATATGAATGGACTTATTGAATTTTAAATCTGGTAGAACTCAAGGCAATAATAAAAGTAAATAAGCAAATGTATGAATAATAGAGAAAACAATGATTGTGCTATTTGTATTGTCCTTGAATCGAGAATTTTTGCATTTATGATGAATGTGGAATATTATGTGATATTATAAGGATATCCAAGGATGGTAGAAGATATTTTAGCTATTAGCATACCATGCAAAAACTCTTTATATATAAACATCATGGATTGTACAGAGATTGTTGATTTAGGATGTAACCAAATCATTACCTTAAGTCAATGGATATTGATAAGAAAGTATTCTATATTAATGATAATGATAGCTGTTTAGATATCACATATTGTTTAAGAGCTTAACAAAATTTCAGGCATATCCCTATTTAAGGACATAAGGATAACATTTATGCATATATGATATTCAATTGAAAGAAAAGCATCTTAAAGGTCATGCTTAAACATGACTTAGCTAAAAGAAAAATAGAAAAAAAAAAATGTATAAAAAAAAATAATATTGAAATATATTTAAGAGCAGTTCAAAGAAGCCAAGGATGAGCGACAGGACAACAAACAGAAACACAAACACAAACCGAAACGAAACACAGCGATGGAACGCATATTTACGCATTAATCAATGAGGCAAAAACAACAATCTTCAGCAAAGGAATCGAATGAATGGGAATGGATATCGGATAGATATAAATGGATGGATGGTTAGATGGTTGGTTGGTTACTTGGTTGGCTGGTTGCATGGACGGATGAATAGCTGAGAGAGGTGCAGGCAAACAGGTAGCCAGAATTTTAGCCTGGTTGTTCTTGTTGTTGTTGTTGTTGTTGTTGTTATTGTTGTTGTTGTTGTTGTTGTTGTTGTCGTTGTCGTTGTCGTCATCGTCCTTGCCGTGGCTCATTCATGTGGAAATCGAGTGCTGTTTGTGGCACTAGACATAAAAAACAAGCGCAAACATAGACGAATACCAGCTGTGAGGGTGTGCACATCTTGTGTATATGTGTGTGCTTGTGTATGTGAAACACATGGAGCACAAGGCAAGACAAGGCAAGGCAATCGTGCAGTGGCAAGTGGCAAGTGGCATCAAAGCATCGAGGGCATTGTTGGTCGCTCACAGTAGGTTGGGAGTAGGTAGGTTGGAGTAGGATGTACATGATGCGCGTGGCGCCGCAGGACATGCGCCATAATAATATGAGTCACTAACTCCGACGAGGGTGCATAATAATCGCGTCTCGGTCGCGTTGACGTTCATAAAGCAAATCAATTCGCTCTGTAGTTGGAGCTGCTATAACATTTTCTTATTTCTCTGCATTTCTATATGGATTCTTCTTTTTTTTCCTATTTCTATTTCTTTTTTTTTTCTTGCTTGTATCAGCAAATTGAAGCGCCTCGAGGGGGCAACACTGACTGCTATTTACAATGCTACATGTATATTGACAAGCATATAAATAAATTATTAGCAAAATAAATGTTTAGTCGTTTAGCTGTGGGCTTAAACCCTCAAAAAAAAAAAGCCCTCAACCCTCAACCTCAACCTTAACCATATAACCACAACCTCAATCCGCTGTCTGTATAGTCTGCACCTCGTATAGGAGCAGGCAACGTGTGAAATAATGTTTGTAGATTAGATGAGAGACATCCCTTGATTAACATTTCTCAATCAACTTCAATCAACAATTGTTGATTGATCTCCTTGAGAGCACATTTAACTCTGCCACCAAGTCTGAATCTTACTCTGACTCTGACTTATGCCTTCTAAGTGGGCAGCCCATTAACTTTATATACATATATACATATTCTAATCTCAATCTGTAGCTATATACAAGCAGCTTTAGAGCTGTATTTAAGAGCTGTTAATGCAGCTTATTAAACAAAATTGTTAGTAGCTTTAATTAAGATTTACGATTATTGTCTCAAAGCCAATATTAACGATAATTAAACTGTTACTAAATCAGCGTATGCCAAGCCAAAGGATCTTATACTCATTTTCAGCTTACTTTGTTAGTCTATAGCTTAATACAAATTCAATTCAAATTTTTTGGGTCCCTTTATAAGGATCTGTCAAATTTTAGCGAAGAGTCGTTAGTGGTGACACCTTTGATGAATTTGACATATCCGCCATAAACTAACTGAGTTTCTACTAAGATTAAAATTCAATAGATTAAAGTTTAGTTACTGAAAATTACTTTATACCATTTCCGATTGAAATTAATTTGATTTAAAATTGATTAACTACATAATTGAACTATAATTTTTAAAGTTTAATAATTCAACTGAATTTGAAGTTACCTATAAATTTTTTCAAGTAAATAAAACTGATAAAAGAGAGCTGTTAAAATGAAAAACAATATTTATTGAATATTATGCTTTAATTAAAGATTCTTGTAAAAATATGAAAATATATGTATATATGCAAAATAATATATAGTATTTTAGATGTTGCCACACATCAAACTGAATTCTAAGGAAAAATCTCGCAAATAAACTGCTTGCTTTAAGAATCTTATAATTTGCATTTAATCGCAATAAAACTTAAATGCAAATGCAGAAATAAAATTAATTTTCGTATTATACTTATGAAATATTCATTTTTAAACAATCGATTCATAGTTTTTATCGATTAACTTTGTGTGCCTATCAAATCACAAGTGATTGTAGCACACAATTTTAGTAAGACTTTTAGCTTCAATGCAATAAATTATAAAATGGTCAATCAATCTCCAGTTTAAGGACTCTGTTATATAGTAGAATCCTAGCGAAGAGTATTATAAAATTTAAATATAATATTTGAACATCCTGATGCTAAAAGGTTATCCTGAAAGTTTGGTCACACATGCAGCCGAACATGGATGGATCGAGTCGTTTTGTCGTCCTGATCAAAAATGTATATACCATATGGGGTCTCCAATGATTATTTATACCTGTTACATACATTGCGATTTTGCACAAATCCTTTTGCTTTTTTTCAAGGCAAAAGGACTATAAAAAACTATTAACTTTTAATTTTGGTTCACATTAAAAATTGGTAAGAATAAAAAATTTGAATGGCATTTAAAAAATGTTGCCAAAAACAAAGCTGTCATTTACTTAAATGGGGCCATAGACATAATGTTGTGTGTGTGTGTGTGTATGTGCGTGTGTTTTTATGTATGTTTATATGTGTGTGTGTCATATTTGGTCAAGGGTTGTGAACGGATTGCATATTTAACAAACAATTTTTGGCAAAACTGATGCATATCACATGAAGTTGATGATGAAGCTGCCGCTTCAATTTGCATGCGCCGCATAACAATGCAAAAAAAGAGAGAGAATGAGAGAGAGATAGCAAGAGAGAGAGAGAAAGAGTGATAAAGTATATGAGAGAGAGAGAAGGAGGTGAAAGCAACGATGTGAAGCGGTAGTTAGATTTACATTGTGAATGTCAGAGCGTTGGATAAACGCTAAACGAAGTTTATGTACAGGCAGCAGCTTACCAACTGGCTGACTGAATGACTAACTGAGCGAGTGAGAGAGTGAATGAAAGAGTGAGTCGGTGAATGAGTGTAGGACTAACTGAGTGACTGAGTGAACTTGGATGGTTGACTGGATGAATGACTGAGAGTCAGTTGCTGGAAACTTGACGACAAAAGTTTTTAACCGAATTAGCATCTTGCCAGACAGTTTCCGGTCCAGAGAGATGTCTATAACGACCAAAACACACACACACACACACACACACACACACACACACGGCAAAGATAGAAACTGGAGTTGGTAGTAGGAAAGAAGAAGCTACTCCATCTGCAATGCCAAATGATTTCCATATGTATTGTTATTGTCACTGGGCTTAGTATGCGCCTTTACTACTGGCCATTTGTTTGTTGTTTTAATTAGAAAACTTGCCGACTGCCGGAATTAATGAATTTGTCGCCCTAACCCACCATCCCACACGCACACATACACGCAATATATATAAATATATATATATATATATATATATATATACTTATGCCTCACAGATTGAATGGGTCCATAAAAATGCGCCCGACCAGTAAATTGGCAAAGATTTTTAGATTTATATGCGCATTGAATGTCGCGCGTGCCAAATGCCACAATCCATTTCCCGGATTTTTGCCCAGTTTTATGGCCGGATAACCATCCAATATGCGATTACAGAATTGTATGCAGCAATTGGTTTTCTCTATGCGAATGTATGTATATATATATGTATGTGTGCATGTGTGTGTGTGTGTGTGTGTATGTGTGTAAGTAGTAGTCTTCTGCAAATGTCTGTGCAATTTATGTTGATTTGCGTGTCGCGACTTGCTGCCAGCTTTAGCAATTTAATTGCAACTTTCAAGTGCGACAAGAGCCATCTTTTATTTGGGCTGGACCATAATTAATGAGACCATCATAAATCTAACAGCAAGTGAGCTTCTTGTTAAGCTATAGTAGTAGTGCCAAGTAACTAAGTAAGTAAGTAAGTAACCTTCACATAGTTCCATTGAAATAAGCATATTGCTTATTGAAATCCTTTTGACACAGTTTTTATTTTTACATTATAAACAACTTTCATCTACGTTCTCTTTAATAGGCATACTACTTATCAATTTCACATCATCTGAGATCAGTTGAGAACATCTGAGGTAGTTTTAACTGTCTTATATTGGCTGCCAATTGTTCCTTCTTTTATTACCATGAACAACTGCCATGAGACAAACAAAAGTAAGCAACTTTCACCTACTCTCTTCACTCGAAATTATCTTAGTTTTTATATGCCAACTTTATAATCATATAATTCACTCACTTTGAACTCCAAGCATTACTTTTTTGATACAAAATAAAGCCTTAAAAAAGAGCATTCATTAGTCGATAAGACTCTATGGCAATCTGATGGCACTTCATTGTTTTTGGGGACGCGTCAAAAGGGTCAGTTCTGCTTTTGGGAAAGTAATGAGCTTTGTTGGTCCTTTAGCGCTTTCGCTGTTCATTTCATTCTCATTCTCATTCTTCTTCACATTCTCAAACTCTTGCTGCTTGCTTTCGCTTCTTTTTTTTCTTCTTTCATTCTTTTGCGTTTCGTTCTTTGTTTGTATGTTCGCTGCTGCATGCTTGGAGGCGTCAAACACTTTTACTTTTAATTACCGACCAGTAAAAGAATGAGCGAAAGAGCACTGAAAATTAATGTGTGCTGTCATGTTTGCAACGAACAACAACAACGAGCAACAAAAGCAACAGTAACAAGCTGAGTATTTTACACAAATGACAAATGCTGTACACTCACTTACACATATAAAGAGGATACGCACACACATACACATAAGTGGCAGTTTATTAAGTTTCCGTTCAGAAAACCCTCAAACCCTCACTGACCTCAACAAAGGCACAGTTCAGTTCAACACCAAGCCCAACCCCAAGCCATGCTTCTTGGAGCAGTGCAAGCCCTGGCGACACTTTATTAAAATCAAACTTAATGCAAAAGCAAATTAATTTTCTTGACCAAGAACAATATTTAATCTTCTCGTTTAGTTTCGTTCTTGTTTCTTGTGTTTTATATGAAGACAGCTGTCAGAGTGAAAGACACAGGAAAAGGACATTGGACATTGGACATTGAATACTGGACAGGAAATAGGATATATTAAAAACAAAAAAGTGGAAGAGTAGCAATCCACTTACCTTTTTTTTTTTTTGTTGTGCTGTGATTATGTAAAGTACTTGTATTATTTTAATAAAGCAAAAATTTGAGTGTGACATTTCACCTTTTCTATTTTCTGTTTTGTTATCCTTGGGATATGGAATTGAAATTTTGAATTTGACTTGGGTAGACGAGTCAGTTGATAAGGGTCATAACACCGTTTGTTGTCTGTCTCTTTGTGTATCTCTTATATGGTGGAATGAACTTTTTTTTTTTTTGTTAAGTTTGGTTTCAGTTAAGAATCTTTAAGGATTTACTAGCCATAACTGCATAATATTGGACAAATGCCGTTGCAAAGGAATGTCAAAAGTAAAAGCAAAACGATAACCAAACCAAACCAAAACCATACCGAACTGAACCTCAATCTAAACCTACAGTAAAAGCAAAAGCAAAAGCAAAAGCATTTCATTAAAAACTTCCAGGCTATTAAGCAAAACTTTGTGCAGCATTTGCCAAACTGTGTGATAAGTATCTGAGGAAAATGCAAAGCTGCCAAAGGACGACTCACAGAAGCGATGGCAATGGCGATGGCGATGGCGATGACGATGACGATGACGAGTCGAAGGACTCGATGATGGCTATAACAACAATAAAAGCAACAGCAACAACAACAATAGTAATAACAACGAAGACGTCGACAGCTGATGAAAATCGCGCGCGCTCTACAACAAATCACAATTTTAGCCGCAAATTGCTGTCGGGGAAAAAGAAGTTCAAACATTTTTGGCCAAGACGCGAAACGAAACGTAAACGCAAACGATAGCAGAAGGGGGGCGGGTAGCAGAAGCGCAATGCAGTGAAGGAAACAACAATTGAATTGCAGTTGCTATCGTGCCGTGCCTGGCGTGACAAGTGCCCAAGAAGTGGCAGCTCAGCAGCTACTGTGACGAGACGAGGAGCTCCTGCTGCTGCTCCTCCTGCTTCTGCTGGTTATATGGGGCGTTGAATTTCACAACTGAGTCACAGTTAGTGTTAGAATTGGAACTGGAGCTGGAGCTGTAGCTGTTGGTTAGGAAAACCGCGTATAATGCGTGTTTACATACAGTCGCAACAAGTATAACAACAAAAGCAACTACTACATAAAAGCAAACAAAATGCCAAGGATCTTTGTTAAGCCAAAACTTGATATATCTGTAACATAACCAAACTAAAAAAAAAAAAACTTTGAAAGAGTTGTTATAAATAAAATCAAAATAATCAATTGTGTCTAAGATCAAAATTTAAGGAAATATTTCTCAACAATCCTCAAATACTCTTTGAAGGTTTTAAGGTTAAGTTTTTATTTGGTTTAGATCAAAACAGTTGTATTTGCTTCAGGGATACCACTTGTAAGCAGAATCCTTGCTGTTCCCTTCACGTGTTAACGTAAACTTTTCTTAATAATCCTCCAATTGTCTAGGAAGGTTGAAGTGATAGGTTTCCATTTGTTCAGGGATACCGCTTCAAATCAGTATCCTAGCTGTGCAGCGAACTCGCTGTATCCCTAAAGTGTTAGAATTAAATTTTCTAAGCTATCCTTAAATGCTCTAGGAAGGTTTTGGGGATACGTTTTTATATGCTATGGATGCAATCTCATAAAGTTGGATTATTCGATGTAAGTTTCTGAGGGACCTCATTTTCTTAGGGATAATTGTTTACATTCTTGGGGTGCTCTCACAATAGGTAAAGTGAGGTAAGAATAACTTATTAAGCTTCTAAAGCTCCTTAATAGTCTTCAAGATACTATTTCTTTGCATTAAGCAATAAGCATACAACTCTCTCAGCCTCTAGGTTTTTTAGTACTTGCTGTGCTGCTCATTGTATGAATGTTAAAAGTGTTAAGGATAATATATTTGAACAATTCTAAAATGAACTGCAAAGTTTTAAGAGCAAGTTTTCATTTGCTTGCATTTGATGGAACTGTTGTCACTGTGTAAGGAACAGCTGACGAAATCCTTGCTTGATATCTCCTAAACATTAAACAAAAGGTGTTACATTGTGAGTTCTAATTCTTGTCTTTGAGTACTTTATTTAGAGTGAGTTTCATTCATTTTGATTATTCGTATTTCTTCATAAATTTTATGCCAATTTGCAGAAGCCACGAAAATGTTGCATGGCTAATGTAGCACATGATTTATAATGCTTGCAGGGACAGAAATTTTTGTGTCTTTTGTACGCAACTGATACGAAAGGGATTTTCTCTTTGGCGTTCTTCATTTTCGTTTTTCATTTTTTTTTAACTTTCAGCAGAAGTTTTTCTTTTTACGTTCTTTTTTTTGTACTCGTCTCGATTTTCCCTCGTTTCTGCCAGTAAATATATGCTAAATAGGCTTTTTGACATTCTACCTGTCTGGCTTGCTGTGAGACTGTCCAACCCCAATGTCCTTACCTCTCCCACATATAAATATATATACTGCGTGTGTGTGTGTTAGGCATATCCAGTTACATTTCATTAAATTTTATTTTTACGTGCTGTCTGCCTGCCTCACGGCATTTCAACGTTACTCCGCTCATCTCTTGTACCCCCCTTGGCCCATGCCAGCTTCACCTCCATCTCCATTCATTTTGTGTGCGTGTCCTTAAGCGGAAACTTCGACAGGAAACACCTGATTCGTAAAATATTGAAAAAGTTTTTTTTTGCCCCGTTGTGGCTGTTCTTCTTCTGCTGCTTCTCCTCCTGGTTGTTGTTGTTGTTGGTGCTGAGATCTTTTGGCATCGGCTGTTTTCGGCAGATGGCGAATGTTGTTTGTTTTTTTTTTTCGAAGGTTTGCGCTACTTTTCCTGCATCCTTGGGGCATACTTAAAACTGCGGCCAGTGTGCCTTATGCCTTATGCCTTATAAGTCCTTCAATAAGTGCTTTAAGTATGTGCCAAAACGGCTATAATAATTTTATAGCATTAAGCTTAAAGCTCGCATTTGGTTTGATCTCAAAAACCAACTTCAAAATCCAAGCTTAAGATTTTCCTTTTAGAATTACCTTTAATATAGGGATTTAAACGTAACAAAAAGATTATCAAATTAACTTACTTTCACCACATTGTGGAGATCTTTTTTAAGCTTTAGATTAAGTTCAAAAAGATACGTTAAATAGGTCTAAAATTTAAAAGCTTTCAATTACAAGCTACCAGCTGTTTGGCATAATTGAAATGCTGGTATATAGCGCAACTGACAGCGCCCCTGACCCAATACCACAATGTATTAGCTTCTAACCCTCTCACTTTCGCTCTTTCACGCTCTCACTCTTCCACCCTCGCACTCTTCCCCATTTTGCCACAATCTTATCGTATGCCCCATATCAAATCAACTTTCGTTTCTTCGGTTATTTACATTTTGAATGCGTGTTTTTCTTTTGCATGTCAAATTTTTCTTGCTGTTGTTGTTGATATTTTGAGCCGATATGAAATTATTGCAAAATAAATGCAAATTGAATTTCTCATGCATAATTTGTTTACAACTTTTACAACACTCTCCCCAAGCCTTCACGTAGATGCCAAGTCCCTGAACCAGTCTGAACTTTGATGCGTATTTCATATTTATTTTATTTTTTTGTTTTAGTTTTTTTTTTATTTTTTTCTTCATTTTTGTTTTGTTTGGATTTTTGCTATGCAAGTTTATAGAATTGTGCTTTGAATTTTAATGCGGTCACCAAATGATGCTTGGGTAATCGAATCAAAATGAAACCAAACTAAAGACAATAACAAATAATACCTACAGAGAGCAGTTCAACACGTTATTGGAGCAGCTCTCAAAAGGTGTTAAATTTTGGTCCTTTATATACAATATCATTTTAAATGGATAGAAGATATGAAGAAACTATTGAAATGAAATTTAAACTATTTATTCTAACTGCTAATAGCATAAGATGAAGGAAGCTGCTGCGATTTGCATCCTTCCTCCTTTGCCTTCTTTTATTTTGATGCGAAAGTGATGATGAAGTATATGTTATGTAAGGAAGGACCTGCTCTTTTTTCATTAGGAATTCTGAGCTAAACTTGAACATTTGCATTTATTTTCCAGATTCTAGTATTCTGCTTTCTAACCTAATTAATTTCCATTCGAATCTTTATAGCAAACAAGTATAAGTTGTTCACTTTGTATAACTGTCAAGTTTACTATATCTATGCGGTGAGCCAACTGCACAGTTTGGCTTTAAGTGGCAACATTTGAATGGAGAAAGTCGCAAATATCATTTTCATTTATTGTGTGTAATGTATATAGTTGTTGTTCTGAGAGTATTTTGTATAAAAGGACATTCTATGTAACTATATGTGTGTGTGTGTCTTTGTGTGTGTAGTCGTATTTCAACACGTTTCTCATATTTATTTTGATTAATGTCCACTTATCCACTTGCCACGACCAATTTCAATCGTCCACGTGAATTCGTTGCTCTTGTATGATGCAGCACGTCCGACATGCTGCTGCACACTTGCCACACTTCACTTTCCCCTCAGCTCTAAAATAAAAAAAAGAAAAAAACCTATCCAAAAATATTCTACGAAGAAAATGTTGTCTGTTGCCCAGTTGCCCAGTTGCCCAGTTGCTCAGTTGGTCAGGACAAGAATTGATGTGGCGCACACTTTTGAGGACCTTTGCACCTGGAGGCCACGTAGACAGAACAGAGCCACAGACCAAAGCCAAAGCCAAAGGCAATGCCCAAGCCCAATCCAGTTGCCAGAAACAGAAACATCACACCAAAACATTAGACCAGACCAGAGACCTAGTTCTCATCTTCATTTCCAGGTCCGGTTTTGGTTACGAGTTGTAGGTGGAATTCTCCCTTATCCTTATCTTCATGCTCCACCCCCTTGTACACTTCGTCCTTGGCATCGGCATCAGCATCAGCATCAGCATCGGCATCAGTTGCACTGAGCTGCGTACGTGTTCGCACTTGACTCGCACGTGACTACTAAAGCGAAATTTATTGAATATTTGCCATTGGCTATTTGATTTCTTATTAACGTGGCCTTTAGCTTTACTAGCCCACAAATACACACACACACACACACACACACACACACATACATACACTCACATATACAGACACATATATAAAAAGTGCTACAAACTATTTCACAGTCAACTGATGGCTTTAAGTTTTTCATCATATGCTAATTTAGAAAGTCAAAACAAATAGCCTAAAAAAAAAGATAAAGAAAAACACTTGTTAAGACTCATCTAATTGTATAATTAAATAGGAATTTATGCGAAGTCCTTGGAACACGCCCCCATTCTCCTTGATTCTGCTCCATTCCAAAGCACATCGCTGCCTGCATTTTGTTTGACTGTAGAGCATTCGGCATTTGCGGTCTGGCTGCCAGCTACTGCTCGTTGACGACCTCAAGACCACATGTACACACACACATATATATATATACTCATACATGCACACACGAAGCACACACACAAGCGCAGACATAGGCAGGCCAAAGTGCAAAGTTAAACAAGTTGGAATGCAATGTACTTGAGATTACTGAACTATAGAATGCACTGCATACGTGCAGAAACAGCAAATTGGCATGTCATACGAATGTTGCATAGTTTTCTTCAACAACAATTTACCTCTGGTAACAGCTAACAGCTAACTGGTAACTGGTAACTGGTAACTGGGCAAATTCCTGTTAAATTGTTACAAAACTTTTAAATGTTTTGCTGCATTTAAATAAAATGTTCGATTATTGAAAATATTTTTAATAATTTTAGTAAGACACATAAGACACTTTAATTATATATATACAGCTGTCTCCCTTAATACTCCCTCTCTTTTCCATTCTATAGTAACATAGCGAAGAACTAATAGATATGCTTAAAGTTAACATGGCTAATGGTTTAGCGTATAGTTTTTAGCTGGTAGACTTTATAAATATATTCTGCAGCTCCTTTGAGTGTAGTGCATTAAAATTGCGAATTCGCCTACATTTGCGTATAGCTAAGTAGATATATATGTGTGCGTGCCAGTGTGTGTGGGGTGTATATTTTTGTTATATTCTATGTTGCAAATATTCTCATATTTTTTAGCGGCCAACAAAAATGTTTTTGCAGCGTTGCATTCTCGCAGACGACTGCGACGACACTTCCGTGTTATCATCTCTCAAAGAACTGGGTTAATGTGGCAACAAAAACCACAACAACAACAGCAGCAAATACGAAAAGCAGCAACAACGTAAGCAACAAGAAGAAGAGCAAATGCCACAGCGAGTGTGAGCAGCAAAACAAACAACTAAAAAATATGTTGCATACTTTTGTGAGCTCACATTCAACCAACTCACACCAAGTGTTTATTTATGCTGTGTGTAGTGTGTGTAAGACCAATTTAAGTGTATTTATATATACATGTTTGTGTGTGTAAAATAAAATTATTCATGATCGAATTACATTATTTGGATTTAAGAGCTGATGTTATTAAATAAAAACAGGCAAAAATCCTGTTTTTAAAATCGAAAATTATTTCATAAAATCTGCGTATACTTCTACTATGTTATTTTATCTAAGTAATTGTTGTTATAGTCCTGATTAGTCGTTGAAGCGCTTCTAAATAATCGCTTTGGTCGTAATACTCATCTCTAGTTGAAGGCAACTGATGTAGCAGCCAGTCTTGGGCTACTTTTGGCATTTGATGTGTTAATCATGCGTGAAATTAATTCGTTCCACATTGTCTCATTAGTCTGCATTAAGTAGAGCGCCCTGGCGACCCAAACGGTCAACACGATACTACTGTTCTACTGTTGCTACCACCACTACAGTGCGGGCAAGGACATGCACATGGACACATGAATATGGACGAAAACAGGCACATGGAGAGACACAGAGATGGAGACACAGAGCCACAGCAATGAGGATAAAGAGAAACAAATTTAATGTGGAAAGCGCAGGAAGGCAAGGAATGGGACCTTGGGCATGAGACATGAGACATGAGGATGTCCATGGTCACAGCTCATATATTATTAACTTAATCCCATGGCTGTTCATTTGGAATTGGTCTTCAGCTCATTGGCGGCTCTCGGCGCGCTCAAGTGCTTAAAATTAAATAATTAATTAAACTTCAGCCACAATGCGATACAACGATAAAGACACAGACTGTTGTGACACACACACACACATACACACACACACAGAGTAGAATAGATATATGTATGTACAGAGTGTAACTACTACTGCATCCTGTAGCTTTTGGAATCACAATGCGAGTCACATCTGCGTTTAACAGTTCATGAATAACGTATTAACTTTTACTTTAGCCAACATTACGGGGAAACGTGTTACATTTTCGATTCAAGTTATTCTTGGTCTTGGCATTTGAATTTGGCCTAAAGCTGACAACCCAGCCAAGCCAGTTGAGGGTGTCATTTCAACATTGGCAACTCAATCAGAGTTCTAATCAAAATCTATATATATCAATTTTTAATCCATCAAAGTTAAATAATAAGATATAGCATTAGCTTCACTTCTGCACAAATGAATTCCAATTGGAATTTCATATTGGATTTATGTTAAGTATTAGCCAATAGTATTTATATAGCAAAATATACCATTTGAATACTAGTTCTATTACTCTTTAAGGTGCAATAACAAATTCACTTCACTCGAATTAGGTATAAACCACAACTGTTGATTGCTTTTGTTTGTTCAACGTTGAAGAGTTAGGTGAAAGATGAAATTATTATAGAAAGTTTTAAATACAAAGGGTAACAATCGTTTAGGAGTCGGAAAAATAATTGTGGCTGTGGCATTCAATGTGTGTGCAAGTGGTTATGCCATGCACACACATACCAATTATGCGGTTGCTGTGGTTCACAACAACTCGCCAGAATGCAACTACAGGTCACGTAACGCAAATAATGAACTTGCAACGATCAAGTGGCGAACAGGATTCTATACTGACTGCTACTGTTGCTGCCGTTGCTGTTGCTGCTACGGCTGTTATTGCCTAGAGAAGCCACTGTTTGTTTGTCTATCAGGCTTCAGTTGAGGCTACAGATACAGAAACATTTACAGATACATATATAGTTACAGACATATAGACATAGCATCGCTACTCTTGACTCCATACTCAGCTTCAATACTCGTTGTGGCAATTTCTAAACGCTCGTTTTAATGCCAACAACGATGGGGCCATTGCAAATGATTACGGGTTACTGATTACTGATTACCACTCAGCCTTAACCATTGCCAAGGGTTGCAATTTACTGAAAAAGCAAAAGAGATTCATAGAGAAAGAGATAGATAGTAATAGAGTTTATTTCAACTTAAGATAAATCTATGCGGCATGTGTGGATTAAGAATGACTTCAGTGCCCCTTAATTGATGGGTCAATCGTCAACTTTTATCCCTACTCAGTACTCTTATACACATACTTATTTGCACTATTATACCTATGCTTATACCTATACTTATGCCCATGCTTATACTTATACCTATACCTATACTTATACCTATACTTATGCATATACTTACACCTATACTTATACCTAAAGTTATACCTTTACTTCTACCGGTACTCGATTCCTTACTAATATCTATACCTTTACCTATACTTATACTTATACTTATACATTTTTTATAGTTATACCTATACTTATACCTATACTTATACCTATACTTTTACCTATACTTATACCTATACTTATACCTATACTTTTACCTATACTTATACCTATACTTATACCTATACTTATACCTATACTTATACCTATACTTATACCTAAACTTATACCTATACTTATACCTATACTTATACCTACATACATACTTATACCTATACCTATCAATAGACGTATACCAATAATTTTACCTATACTTATACCTAAAGCTATACGTATACAAATTCCTATACTTACATATAATATAACAGTTATACCTATTCTTACACTAATTCTTATTCATATTCTTATACCTAATTTTACACCTATCTCCATTCTTATATTTCTACTTAGAATTATACTCAAACCTATACATAAAAGTCGGAAAGTTCGAAAAGTTTTTCAATGCGTTTTCAGCAATGAATATATTTTATGTCATGTATTGGTCTAAATATAAGTTGACCACATCTCTTATTTGGTATAAATATTATGCAAAATAAACAATTTTTTTTTGGCTGATAAATGTGTATTGTGACTATAAAGAAGTTGCTTTAAAAGTATGTTATGTGCATTGAATTAAGCAATTGGATATTAAGTTCAGATATAATAAATTTGACCTAAAACAGTTAAAACTGGTTTTACGATTCGGGTGAAATTGTTATTAGTTTTCTATCTTTTTTTTAGGGATAATTGTTTTTTTCCATTGCGACAAATTGATTGAGCAACTAATTGGATCTATTCTATCGCTCAATCATTGAACATTTGTTCTGTGTGTGATTGTTTATGTATGTATGTGTTTGCCTTGGTTTTGGTCTATATTAGCCATAATTTTATGAAATTATAAATATATATATATAGATTTATATATAAACGTCATATGACTTGGGGAAACAACAAATTAACCTCATAATTCGATCGTATTATTTCTATTGATTATTTAATATAGTTGTTTATTATTGTTGTGAATTTTCAGTGAATCGATTGCCCAAATAAAACGCTTAATTAATAGATTAAACCTGAATAATAGCTGGCTATTGCTTGAATTACCAAATCTAACTAACACTAAAACATATACATACATACACAGACACACATTTCTGTGTATATTAAATTGAAGCATTAATAATAATTTACCACTGAATACTATTGTGGTTTCAGTACAAATCAAATCAATGCACGCCGCAATTAGGTATAAAAAATTGAAACGCTCGACTAAGGATGTGCCCTGTATTTATATCTTTAATAAATTTTAAGATATTTTTAGTGGATAATAATATATATTCATAATCATATTCAAAAATATAAAATGTAGTTTATATTTTGTTGGAGGTGCAATCAAATCTAAGTTATAAATTGTTCTGCAGTTATACCTATTTTACTCATTATAGGGTATATTTGTATGTTAATGCACAATGCGCATACATATTTATACCAATGTACAATTATTTGGTATACAATTTTATTGAAAGTCTCTTGGTTAGGTCTGGCATCTATCAAATGTATCCTGTGACATACTGTCAGGTAAATATTATGCAAGGTTCTAGCTGAAGGGAAACCTTCAGCTACATCAACTGTTTGTATCCTGTATCTCAGCTTGCATCTCACTCTCTCACTCTTTCTCACTCTCACTCTTACTCTCTCTCTCTCTTGCTCTTACTCTTACTCCTATTCTATGAATATATCTGTCTGTTTTCCAATCTGTTTACCTGTCTTTTTAAGCTGCCTGCTAATTACCATATAAATATTATTTGTGTGTGTGTGTGTGTCTCTGTATGTATGTGACTGTGTTCCCCAACATTTGTTGATAACATTATTAAATGTGATTTTAATGACTTTTATGCTAGTCATGTTGTGCATTGCATTAGTCGATAATTTTACACAATTTTCCAAATAGACTTGAAGACAAGTTTATTGAAATGATATACAAATAGTCCTTGCAAGTTCTCTGCAGTATAATAATCCTTTCAATATATATATAGACTATATGTATAGTTATCAGTGTTTATTTTGCTTATTAGTGAGACAGGGTTAAAGAGCAGCCCAATGACGTGTGTTGTGCTGCGCAACAACTTCACAGGACACGTTAGGATATTGACTTTAGGTTTTGTTTTCGTATCCTTTATACTAACAAACTATCATAGCTATTATGGCATATCCTTTATACTTAAAATTTAGAGCATTTAGTTGCAATTTGAAACAATTTTATTGTATAATAGAGTACTCACAGCAAACAGCTTTTGCAGGGCATTTAGCCAGAAATAACAATAAACAATGTTCGACATAACTAATGCAAATGATACGCATATGGGTTATACCAATACTATATATACTAAATATATATACATACTATATATATATATATATATATATATATATATGTAGTTTACGACCCTTTGCAGCGATGAGATGATTGCCAGCAGTTGGAGTTCCAGTTGCAGCCCTGAGTGTGTGTGTGTTTGTGTGTATAAATGGATGTTTAGTGGCTGCCAGAGATGCGAGCGACCAGCGAACTGGCGTCGATAAATATGCAATGTCAATGCACAAGGGTCATACACATACCTACACACACACATACACACACAGCAGAGAGAGTGTAGAGAGTACAGGGGGAGGGGAGACTACTGCATGACAAAATTTTGCATTACTAATGCGACAAGCCAAAACATCCATTGATACATGTATCTACGTAGAACACATAAATAAAATTCACCAGAGCAAAGCAAACACAAATATTATTATTATTTTTGTACCAATTTTTTGTGTTTTCTTCTTTTATATATATATATATATATATATATATTTATACCCTGTAAATGTATAACATGGGGTATACACAACAGAAAAAGCAACTCAATGTTTTTCTTAAATTGATATTTAGTATTTTTTTTTGTTTATAAGGAAGAAAGAAATCTCTGTCACAAACAGTTGCTGCTATCGATAGTTAGTTTAATTTGCTTTCGTTTTCTATACTTTTACTTAATGTTCTTTTGTATAATTTCTCTAATTGTTATCGATAACTTATTATGCTGCATAACTATCAACTGCAGCTATCGTTTCTATAGCTGCATTTCAACTGTACCAAAACTTTTTTACAATTCTTTCTTAATGTTGACATGCAACATAAGCTATCGATATAAGCAAAACAATCGATAGCACTAAAACTATTTTAAACGAGACAAAAGCTTTATTTTCTTCTGGTTTAAAATATATTTTAAATTATTTAACATTTCTTTATATAAAATTATCATATTTATATAAACTTATCATATAATTTCTTTATATATCTTTAATTTCAATTACCTTTAGGTTAGGGTATACTTAATGTTGGCTTTTATAGTTTGCACAAATTGCAGGGTATGTCTAGACTTAAATATTTTATATTTATATATTTGTTTGCATCATCTATTCTCTTCTCTCTCGCTCTATCTTTCTCTTTTGGCTGATAAATTCATGAAGATAAACAACGCACATTGCGGTTCTTCAATTTCTGGAAGGGAGCCCAAAATAAGCAGCAAGGGAAAGCAACGTACAAAGGGAGCGCAGAGCGTGTAGGATGTGCGGCGGTGAAGTAATAGGTGGGAGGGAGACAGAAGATGTTAGAGAAGTTGTATTGCCGTATATGGCCCGCAGCACAAATCAATTGGATTAGAAAATTGTCAGCGAAAATGTTACTAAGTAAAGGCAAAAGGGAGAGAGCGAGATAGAGTGACATAGAGAGAATGAGAAGAAGGACCCAGAAGACGACACAAAGCGTTGGATATATTTGGAGCTTACATTTTGATAAATTATGGATAAAAGCGACAACAGAAACAACAACAACAACAACCAGATATAACATCAGATTGAATAAATATTTATGAAACTAATGAAATGATATCAGAATTTGGTTTTATTTTTCCTCTTATTTTCTTTCTTGTTTCTCTTTTTTTTTTTTTTTTGATTAATATTTGTTGGTTTCTTATAAATAATAAATGTAGATATATGTTAACATGTTAATATGAAGGTAGAGAGAACGCACCTTAAATACGAATAATGACGAATATGTTGATGGCAACGAATATAAAAATGAACATAATCATGATTATAATTATGAAGATGATGATGTTGATGATATTTCATATTAAAACTAGAGAAACCTTTTAGAATGTTAATGACTTATGAGAGTGGCAAAAATGTCTTGAGTGCCAGCTAAGAAACAGCAGACGAGCAACTCTGATAGCAGCTACAGCAACAGAAACAGCAACCGCAGCAACAATAATAACAATACACATCAAACACACACACTGTTGAACAAGAAGAAGAGCAACAACAAGAGGACTAGCTGTAATGGCCTCATAAATGGCAGGACTCGTAGCATTTTATTGCTGTTGTTTCTGTTGTTCTTGCTACCATTGTTGTTTCAAATTGTTGTTGTTGTTGTTTTTGTTTTTGTCTTTCACGAAGCGTCATTAAAACATGACAAGGCACAAAATGTTGCCAAAAACAAAAAATGAAAATAGGGAAAGCAGCAACTTGTCTGCGTGTTGTTGCCACAAAAAAAAAAAAAAAAAAACGAAAAAGCAAACAAAAAACAAAACAAAACATAAAAAGGCTTAAACAAATGAAAGAAAAGGCAAACACATAAAAAAAATATGAGAAACTTTTGTGATAATTAAAATATAAGCAGCACGCAAGACAGAGACAGAGACAGCAGAACGAAAGAAGTGAATGGAAAAGGAGAAGTAGTAGGAGAAAGTAAAAGAGATACCGATAAAGATATAGATATAGAGGTTAAGTGAGTTCTTAAGATATGAAAACAAGTTAGAAAGAAGTTGACTCTGCTACACAATACCCTAGACAAGACATAACATATTTTATGCAGTAAATTATGTGGCCTATTTTTAGTACCATTTTAAAACAAAGAAAAAAATAAAAATAAATTAAATAAATATTAAAAATAGAAAAAAAATTAAAAAAAAAAAATTTTAATATGAAATAAACAATTATATTAATATATAAAGACAACTAAGTAACAATTAAAATATAAAAATAGATATAAAAATAAATTTTTTCAAAATTAATAATTAAATAAATAAATGAAGGGTTTTGTCTTCTTTCTTGTTTCTTAAATTAAAAAATAAAAATTAATAAATAAAATTTAAAAATAAATTGGATTATAAATTTCAGATTTAAAATAAATAAATAATAAATAAAATTAAGTAAATAAAAATAAAAAGTAATCAAATAATAATAAATAAAATAAATAGAAACTAATTGGGGAAAAAAACAATAAGATAATAAATAAATAATAATAAATAAAAAAATTTAATAAAAGTAATTTAAATCAAATAAAATAGGTAAAAAAATATATATAAAAATAAATGAACAATCAAAATATTAATAATTTTATCTAATCAAATAAAAGATAGATAAAAATAAAAAATTAATACAAAATTATATAAATATTTATATATTATATATGAAAATATAAAAGAAGAAAATATAAAAAAAATAAATCATAAATAAATATTAAAAATATACATATTATATGCACCAGTTGTATATATTTGATGTCACCAACTTAGGGTATATCCTAGGATATCTTTTAGTATCCTTTTATTTATTGAGTACAGGATATAGAAAGAAAACATCGCATCGCATAATAATGTAATGAAATAATGAAATGTTTTCGACATTTTTGTTGATTGCTTTTTATGACTTACGATTGGAAATGGGAAATGTATCGAATTTTCCACTGTAATTCTCTTAGTGGATTTTACTCTTTCCACATTGGCAGCACTTTCTCCAACTTTTGGCGTTACAGTTAGTTGCTCTTTTTCCACTTGGCCACTTAAAAAAGTGCTTTAATTAATTAATTTGTGACGTTTTTTTGTGTCGATTCTTGCTTCTAATGTTTGTGCAACACGCAAAGAAATTCCGCCCTGAAAATCACAGTCAAAGTCAAAAAGCAATCGAATCCTTTAAGCATAGTTAAAATGTCAAGGATAACATTTATACTTTGCTTGGGTTAAGTTAACCACAAAAATTTAGTCATTAACTTGGTCATAATTGTAAGCCAAAATACACTTTTAACGATTGATTCAATTTGATTTCGAGTAAACAAACTGTTACAGGATAATATATCCTTTTACTATACATATTGTGAGTGAGCCTAAGCATTGATAGATATTGATTAGTTATTGGTTATATACAAGATATATATATATATATATACATGTATATTGGATATAAAGGGCATATGATTAGCATCGTTTTACACTCCCATCGAGGTATTTGGAGAATGACCTGAGTCCTGTCTCACGTTCTGACCACAAAATTGATGAGACAGCCAGTCGATGGGTCTGCAATAAACATTTAAGAGCATCAAATTGACAAAGGATAATGGCAGCTGACTCAATGAATGAATGAGAAATACGAGAAATGAGAGAGCAGAGGGTGCAGCAGGATATACAACAAAATAAAAAAGAAAGAAAAGGGAGCAAAGTCAATGAGCCATGATGAGAGCAAATCGATTGATACACTGCAAAACCACAAAACGAGTTTAAGACCAGGCCAAAAATAAATATATAAAGGAATTCAAGCCAAAATATAAATTCAAGAGAAAGCACGACTGCTTGTTACCACGTAGAACACAACACGAATCTTGAGCTAGGGACTCTACCCCTAAGCAGTTGCAGGATTCTCTCCCGCACATTATGCCTTTTGTATATATGATATCCTGGCATAAGTTATACCCTTCTACCGTACGTTTTTATTAGGCATAAGGTATACAATATAGAGCTAACTAATGTGGCTAACTGAAGGCTAGTTGGTTACACTTGAAGTCTAGGTTTTTGGGTTAGGGTTTGGCTTATGGCTTATGGGATTGGGTTTGGGTTTGGGTTTGGGTTTTAAATTGCAAGCTGCGACAGAGAGCAAATCAATTTCATAGAATGCCAAAGAGTCTAATACGTTAGATAGGTGTATAGGCTGTACATGAACATAGTATAAGGATGAAAAGTGTAAAGAAGTTGCTCTTGATGTTGTTGTTGTTGTTGTTATTGAAGTCAAGTTTTGTGTCTGGCAGCTTGGCAGGAAGACAGGAAAACAGGAAAGCAGGAAGACGTCCAGGCAGCCATCCATCAAAAGCGTTTTGGCGCCCGAAGCGTTAATCGTTGTCAAAACCTGATAAAGACTGATTGAGTGCTTAATGGCATCGTTGTGAACAACACACACCAACACACACACATACACATACACATAGAAGTTAGTCACGTTGACTATATGATAATAAACTTGTTGTGCCACTGCATAGAAAATCACAAATTCTGGCACAGCATTGAAATGCGCGAATGTGTCTACCATCCTTATACTATACATATACAAATATCTATATATATATATATATATATATATATATATATATTGAAGCTCTAAATTATAGCATGTCTTGGCTCCTTCCAGCTAGCAATCGCTGATGAAGATTGAGCGTTTGAGGCTGCAAAACATTTTTAGTTGTGATTTACTTAGTGCCAGAGATTTTGCCTTTAAAGTCAAATATTTTTGTTGTCTATGGTCAATAGCTGCCAGGGTGATTATAAGTCTAGGTTACTGCTACTGTATGTATTCAGAGAGAGATAGAATAACAGTGTCGAGTGTGACTTAGAGTAAGCGAAAGCAAGAGGTCATAACAGACGCTGGGTAAATGCTTTGGGTTTTTCTTTGTTTTTATCTTTTCAATTGCAGCAGTGGAAATTATTTGCATATGGCTGTTATATATATATTCAAATACATATATAGCTATATTAGTGTTAGTGTGTGTGTATGTGCTGACTGCCTTAAGCGGCTGCAAGTGAAGCGTATATGGCACTTGGCACATGCTGGATACAAAATTTTCGTGTAAAAGTAAAAAAAAAATTCAAATGTGCGAACACAAATAAAATGCACACACACACAAATACAAATACCAAAAAAACACTCACATGTATACATATAATATATAAAAACTCACAAACACACACACACACACACACATACATACAAATATGTACATAATTTAAGTTTTAAGCAAGAGAGAAATAAATTTTAAACAAAAATCTCTTAAAGAAACTGCCAAAGTACATAACAAATATGAACTCATATATAATGAAAATATAATTATATCATCATATACTATATACCTTTTAAATTTGATAAAGGATATTATAAAAAATGCAGCGAAAGGATATATGAATATATATTTCAGTAAACATTGGGTTTTATGAGCATTTTCTGTCTGTTTACGGATGGAAAAAGATTGATTGAAAGAACCAAAAACTAAGATCTGTTCATAGGGAATCAAAGATAGCGATATAAAAACACTATAAAGATATCTGTATAATATATATTTTGTATATAGTTGATATATTTATATATATATATATATAGTAGCTTTATTTCATAGTAGCAGTAAATTGATTCTGATTGAATCAATTGCATAATCTGCAAATAATTTTTGTAGTTAGTGAACATCTTTTGGGAGAATAAGTAGTATAATTGTTGGTAGAAATGCAATCATTTTATGGTAATCAAATTCTATAAACTATAGACAATAAACAATAAATAATGAGAATGCCACATGCAACATGCGTTGGTCCTTATGCCATTCCAAAAGGTTGCAAACAAATTCCAATTGAAATGTGCAACTGCAGCTTAAACTACAAGAAAAGTCTGAGACTGAAAATCGTTAACCGTAGCATTGAAAACAAGAGGAAAATCATTTTAAAGTCGAGTCCTTAATTCGAATTTTGGTTACCAAAACTACAAACACACATACATCAACACACAAACACACAACCACACACACACACACATACACATGCTTTGTAAAATGTCAGCACAGAGATGAAAGTATAGAAGAGACTACAGCAAAATTTATGCATGTGCCAATTGCTTATACACACACACACGCACACACACAGATAGACAAACTGACAGACACCTACTCATATTCTATATGTGTATATGTATACGTGTGTGTGTGTGCAGTTATAACTGCAATCATAGATTTCAAGCCTCGAACAATTCACGTCAAATGCAGTCGAAATCGGTTTTCCAATTGGCGATTGGTAAGCTCTGAGTAGAGATGGAACTGGTAGCACCAGTCCTAGTGGGTGCAAGGAGAGGGATAGGGGTGAGAAGATGTTTTAACAGCCGGTTACAAGGATGTTGAAATGTACGATTGTTAGAATGAAGAAGCAGCCCTTTAGTTTACACCAAGAGAGGGTCGAAGAGGTTGCCAAGGTAACTGTTGGTTCTGGTCAGTTCGTTCAACGTTTAAGGTGTCGACAATTGCACGCTTCCAATCAGACTCAGGCAACTTCAATGCAATTCAACTGTCAGATTCATAGTACACACCAAGTGGTCAACTGACAGTCAGTCGACATTAACTTGCGACAGCACTGTTATGCCTGTGGGTGGTGTAGTAGATGAGGTGCAAATCAGGATTCGTATCTTTAGAGCCTCCCAGTTGCATTGTATTGCATTCAATTGCATTGAGTTGCTAGGGTGCAAGTTTAGTTGGCGTAGGTAAATACATCATTAAACATGTAAGGGCCAAATGCATTGTCAACAGGCCACTGCAGCATATTGTTGTTGTTGTTATTATTGTTGTTGTTGTCGTTGCTATTGCTGCTGCTGCTGCTTTTCCCTCTTGCCGCAACTACTGATGAAACGGCAGCTACATTCTACGTGCTCAAGAGTGCGTACCAATTCTATGCATGTATGCGCCTCTCTAGCTGTGTTTGCGGGCATGTGTGTGTATGTGTGTATATGTCGCTTTATCTGGAATTGACATGTCAGCTGTGTCTCTCTGTGTATGTGTGTGTGAGTGTATGGTATAAGACTTATACACATTTGTGAGCTAACATGCGTACTTGCATTATTACAGCAACAACCATCATAAGAGGAACAACAAGAACAAGGATATTATCAATATTATATCAAAATAATCAACCTTATCAATAACATAATCATTTTCTCAATCAACCTATCAATGTCGTCATCAATTTATAGAACAAACAAACTGTTAACACATTTTGTTTCACACAATATAAACCCAATTTCTTATGTTGTGTAAAGACAATAATTTTTATTAGAATGCATACCGTTGCCATTTTATTGAAAGAATTTAATATGCATACCTTTAACTCCTAGTTAAGGATTTTAAAGGAAACTTTAGAACCTAAAATAATATATATTTCACAGTAAAATTATCATAATGAATTTTGTAAGTTTCTCGAAACATTTGCAATGTTTATTAGCCAACTGTAAACCGTTATCGCAAAAGGCCTAAACAGTTTCTAGGTAAGCCATTAATCGCTTTAGAGTGTGGCTTTTCCCTTGTGTTTGCATTCCAGCTGCAAGTTTTTACCTTTACGGAAGTGATTTTCATTTAAAACGGAAATTAAAAAATGTCAACGCAACCAACCAACAATCAACAACAATCAACAGCAGCAACAAGAGCAACAGCAGCAGCAACATCAAACCAATTGAGCAATGGGCTAAAAATTGGGTGGGAATTACCTAGTTTTTATACCAATTGCTAAACAGTAAATCATTTTAGCATTAAAAAAAAGTAAAACTTTCATTTTGTTTTTCATGCTAAATTTTTAATTACACATGAAATGAACAGTTATATTAACAGTAATAACACGGTAATCCCAATTCAAATTTGTTTAACTGTTTATAGAAAAGATTTGAAAAATGTGTACAATTAGGACAAAATAAAGATTAAAATCTATTCTAAATGCTGATATAATATTTATGTAATTTGACTTTATTATGATTTTATTTTTGCCTTACTTTAGCAAAAAGTATAAAAACGGTATTGCATGATTTGTGCACAAGTATGCAACGGATAGAAGAAAACAATTTCTAAGTGTTTGGTCATGTATGATAAAGAAGCAAAACGGGCCTATGCGATTTAGACCTATTTTATAATACTATTTCCAGTGAAAAGCAAATCATTTTAACACTACTTTAAGGTAAAATATATTTGGAAAAAGGTATAAAAAAATATTGGTATAATTTTCTATTGAAAGTAATGTCAAATTATAGAATAGCAAACAGTTTATACCAAATTTCATTTGGATAAAAATAAATTGTTATTGGTATCACTCTTTGTAGAAATTTATATTATTTTATGGATCAGAAAAAGATTTAACTCTATTTTATTAAAAGGTATTAAGCAATAAAAGGTATAAAAATAATATTAAATAAATATATATTGGTATAATATTGTTTGTAAAATAATATAAAATTATTGAAATTGTTTTAGCATAGCTTAATAATAAATTTTATTTTAGAAAGGTAAACATATATATTGCTATAAGTCTATATGGTAAGTAATATTTCTTTATGGAACAGAAAGAGATTTTACTCTCTTTTATAACTAGGCATACAACAATATAAAGTATAAAAATAATTTTGGCATAACTCCATATTGACAAAATTATTTATCTTTAGCAATTTTCTTGTAAATAAAGGTATAAATTGATATTGGTATAACTTAATATGGCAAGCAATGATATTTTATTGAACAGCAAAAAAGTATAAATTTATATGGTAGGTATAAAAGGTATACATTTTGAACTCCAAGTGATTTGATTTATACCAATTTATATAAAAATAAGTATAAATTTATATTAATTTGGCTCTATATTTTATATTATTGTTAGTTTCCTATTGACAGCTGTTTTTAATTGGAAATATGCAAAATCCAAAAGTATGTAACACATAGAAATAATCATCGGAGACCCCATAAAGTATATATATTCTGAATCAGGACGACAAGACGAGTTCATCTAGCCCTGTCCGTCTGTCTGTCCGTCCTGTCCGTCCGTCCGTCCGTCCGTCCGTATGAACGCCTGTTTCTCAGAGACTATAAGAGCTAGAGCAACCAAACTTGAAATCTAGATTCGTTATGTTCGTACGCTGTACAAGTTTATTTTTGATTTTTCAATTTCCTCCCCTGACCACCGCAATTCGAAAAAATCGATTATTAAGCACAATTTTCCACCGATCAAATTTATTTTTGGCACACATCATAATTAGACCATTCTTGATCGATGTTGTGAATCTGGGTAAGATTGATCAAAAATCTCGGAAGTTATAGATCAGCAAAAGTGGCGTTATGGCGCCCCGGGGGGGGGTAATGTAGTGCGCGCAAAATAAGAGCTAGAGCAACGAAATTTGGAACGTAGATTTGTTATGTTCGTACGCTATACGAGTTTGTTTTTGATTTTCGAATTTCCTCCCCTGACCCACGCAATTCGAAAAAATCGATTATTAAGCACAATTTTCAACCGATCAAATTTATTTTTGGCACACATCATAATTAGACCATTCTTGATCGATGTTGTGAATCTGGTTAAGATTGATCAAAAATCTCGGAAGTTATAGATCAGCAAAAGTGGCGTTATGGGCCCCGGGGGGGTAATGTAGTGCGCGCAAAATAAGAGCTAGAGCAACGAAATTTGGAACGTAGATTTGTTATGTTCGTACGCTATACGAGTTTGTTTTAGATTTTTCAATTTCCTTCCCTGACCCCCGCAATTCGAAAAAATCGATTTTCAGATAAAATTTTTAACCGATCAAATTTCTTTTACGCACACATATTAAGTAGAACATTCTTCATCTAAGTTGTGAATTTCGTTAAAATTGAACAATAAACACGGAAGTTATACAACATTAAGTACCGCGCTATAGAGCGTGGGGGGCTAAAAGGTGCGCGCAATGGCTAAGTACGTGCAGAACTGTGTGTATGTATGAGTATGTGTGTGTATGGCTGTATATGTAGGCAAAGGGGCTCTCGTAGTCGGGTACACTCGACTACAGACTTCTTACTTGTTATTATTATATTGAGCCTATGTTAGATCTCAGTATCAGCTCTCAATAGTATTGCTATGGCCTTAACCCTATCCATATCCTAAGTCTAATTGTATTTTCAATATAATTTTTACACATTTTCCATTTGCAATGTCTACAGTCGATTTATATTCGTATAGTCTTGCCTATATATTCATTTCCTCTTTCATTGCCATTTTTATGGAAGGTGATTATATTTATGTTCTATCTTTTTCTCATGTATGCCACTCTCTTTCTCTATATATACTATATCTCTATTGCATGTTGTGCCTTGGCATGAAATGAAATTTTAGCAAGTTGCAGGCATTGCATGAAACATAAATGAATGATGTTTTAGCCAAGTTGTAATGGAACCAAATATTTGTAATTTTGCCATCTTTGAAAATCCTTTTTAGCTTAGCATGCAGGTGGATTCATTTTAGAGCAACTGAAAAAAGAAGCAATGGAGATAAGTTAAGTAAATTTAACATAAGCTAAGATAAGTTAAGTGAAGTGAAGTGAGAAGCAAACTGAATAAGACGGAAGCAATATGTGCACTGATTGATATATAAAATTGAAATATAAAGATGAATATGAATATCAATATGTATATATATATGAATATGAATATAAAAAGGGAAGCATTTCAATTGCTGCTGTGTATGTGTGTGAGTGTTGAAAATGTATTGTGGCTGTTGTATTTCCATAGATGAATTTTACCTTTGTATCTTTACACTCAGTGTATAGGCTCAAAGTTGTTGCTGGCGGCAAGTCTTAAGCAGGACATTTGTCTTCAAAGTGCGCACTTCATCAGCTACATCATCATCATCATCATTGATATTGTCATTATTATTATTATTATTATCAATATCAACATTATCATAAGCATCACTCACATCATTCTCATCATCGTCATTCACAAAACGTTGTTATTGCCGGCAATGACACCTTATTGATGAAGGATATGGGGCAGGAGGGGCACAGGATGGTTTCAAAACGCGGCTGACGACACGTTATTGCATTTTGTTGTTGTTGCTACACAGACACATATATAAATATATATATATATATATATATATATATACATGTATATATATATACACTTAGTCTGTCTGAGCTTTACAACTTCAATCAAATTCAATTGAGTTCAATTCAATTGTAACGTATTGTATTTTTATTGAGGCATAAAAAAAGGGAAGCTGCTTTCGTTGTATATATATATATAAATATATATATATATATATATATATATATACATATATGGGTGTGTGTGTGTACGTGTGTGTGCACACTCTCGGATTTACAAGATGCGACATAATGGCGCTGACAACTGGCAACTCCTGACTGGAACGGGACAACGGCAGACGCTGCCGTGCAAATGTCGCAATCACTGACATGCAGCATACGCAGCATGAAACTGAGTGACTCCCGTTGGAGTAGTAGTCAAGGGTAAGAAGTAAAAAGTGTGACAAGGGAACACATAGAGGGAGAGAGAAAGGGAAAGGGGGAATGTGTGAAGTATGTGAAGTATAAAGAATCGGCATCTTTTCGCGTCTTGGCGACGACTTTTATGACTTCAATTCAATTTGTTTACGAGCCAAGGGCTGCCAGCTTCAAGTCAGCCAGACGGAGAGACGGACAGACAGAGAAAAGGATAGACAGACAGGCTGGCAGGCAGGCAGGCAGGCAGGCAGTAAGCTAGCAAGCATTGCGTCTGTCGGTCCAGCAAAGCTGTGTCATATGCACGCAGCGCACAAAAGTATGCTAAATAAGTAACTCAACAACACGCAGGCAGGCGGCAAGCAACAATAACACCAACAACAACAAGAACAATAAGAACAACAACAACAACAAGAGCAACAAGGTCACAAGGGCTGGCAGCAGGTGATGAGCGTAAAATTTATGCAGCGACATGTTAGGCAGGCAGCCAGCATGAAAGTTGCCCACGGTGGTTACTTTTTTTTTAACTTATTTACTTGCTTTACTTATTTTTTACTTTTATTTTTTTTTTTTTGGTATTATTGTCACGTCACGTCTGCTGGCAGTGCTGGGATATTTAAAGCAAATGGAAAGAACAGCATGAGGACAATAATATACAGAAAGGAAAACAGCAATTGGCAGGCTTTAAAGTCGTGCACTAATTAAGCCGCCAGGTGGCGCCATTGTGCTGATAAATTAGCGCCAATTTGCAGTATAACAAGTGCCAACACAGAACTTTCACCGCACCAGTAGCAGCAACAACAGCAGCAGCAGCAATAGCAACACTTTATACTGTATATACACCCACCTACAAGCAGCAGCAAACATCGAACAGACGATAAAGCTGTGGCTTTTGCTGTGCAGTGCAGCCAATTAAATTTCATGGATAAACATGAGGTTCAAGGCGCCAAGCCAAGATGAGAAGCCAACGCCAGGATAATGCAGAGGGAGCGTGTGAAAAAAGAAAAGTGGAGTACCAAGGGAAGGTGTATGAGCTGGTAGCAAAAGAGTGTGCCTGAGGTGACTTTGGATTTGTTTGTAAGAGATGGGTACATACTTTAAGCAGGGGTGTGCAAAACAACAGAGAGTGAGAGAGATGGAGAGGGGGGGAGTAAACCAACAGCTCACAGCTCCATTGCCTTTAGCATTTTCAAGTTTTTTGCACAAATTGAATTTCCAACAAAATCGCCGCGTTGGCGTTAACCGGCAAAGGGAAAGTGATGAGGCATAGGGGTGCAGCGCAGAGAGAGAAAGAGAGATAGAGGGAGGCAGCAGCAACCTGGAGTAGGAGTGTCAGACGCAAAAGACAAAAAAAGAGAAAATAATATACATACAAAAAAATAAAAAAATACAAACAAAAACCAAAACCAAAGCAAACAACAACAGCAACAACAACAATTTAAGCAACATCAGCAGCAACATGCAGCAAGTAAATCAAGTGGCTGCGGTCATTTTAAGTACAATGGGCAACAAAATATCATATCTAAATTAAAATATGCAAATCAAATCAACACAAAACAAACTTTAATTCAAACTATTGCAGCTAATAGATTTTTAAAGTATCGATTAATATTTATAGATCGATAACTGAAATGTTTATGTTATTCGCAAGTCATAAGAAAATCAACTTTTCTGCATTTCCAACTAAAACTTGGAAAATTGATTAATAAATGCTAATAAAATTCTAAATTATGAATTGAAGAAAACAATCTACAAATAAAACTTAGAGTGCTTAAAATTTGTTTCAATTTTGCATGCGATGCTTATACAGCAGTTGAAGTGTAGCATTCAGCTTTTGTCACGCTGCTATAAACCACTGAACTTGCTATGGCCCACAGTAGAATCTGCTTACTTCGCGTTGCATAGATAGATCTTTAGTAAAACGCAAGCCACAAATGAAGAACAAGAAAGCAAAAGAAAAAAAAAACTCAGTGGAAAAGTAAAAGAAGTGGAAAACACGTTAACAGCATTTGAAAATTACAAAACAAACAAAGAAAAGAAAGAGAAAAAAAATAAATAAGAAACGAAAACTAAATCAAGCCGCAGATGACGCTGCCCACATAGAATTTTTTTTTTCTTTTTGTTAACTTTCCTTTGGGCTCAATCCCATCATCTTCATTCCCTGTTGTTACTATTACCAAACCATTGCTATGCCCATCATACTGCAAGCCGCTTCCCGCTGGTTCAGTCTGATCCCAACTCTTATGCCACATCCTTTTCGTGATGCTCTTAAGCGGCAATCGCGTTTTTCCACAACTTTTTCAGACGTAATAAAAACGTTCAACTTTTGCCTAGTTGCCTCCTCCTCCTCTTCCTTGCTGCATTCCATTTCATTTTATTTCTGTTTCTTTCTAGTACCTTTGCCTGAAAAAAGAGCAAAAGGGAACTAATGGATTTGTACAGGTAGAGAAAGTAAATATATACTTAATCAGGAAGACAAGACGAGTCTGATCTAGCCCTGTCCGTCTGTATGAATACCTGTTTCTCAGAAACTATAAGAGCTAGAGCAATCAAACTTAAAATCTAGATTTGTTAAGCTCGTACGCTATACGAGTTTGTTTTAGATTTTTGAATTTCTTCCCCTAACCCCTGCAATAAGAAAAAAACAAATATTAAGGACAATTTTTAACCAATCGAATTATTTTTTGACGCACATATTAATTAAACCATTCTTGATCAATGTTGTGAATCTTGTTAGGATTGAACATAAAACACGGAAGCTCTACAACTTTAAGTCTCGCGGTATGGAGCACGGGGAGCTAAAAGCGCGCGAAATGGCTTAAATGGCGTGTAGAACTTTATGTACGTATGTGTGTGTATGACTTTGTCTGTACGCAAAGGAACTCTTGTAGTCGGGTACACGCGACTATAGATATCTTACTTGTTTTATGCTGTTCTCACACTTCTTTCCCCACCTATCTAGCACTTCTCTCTCATCCAAATGTTGTTGTAATTCTCACTTTTTTTTTAGGTTTAAACTTCAATTTTATTTTCTGTTTTTTTTTGGATTTTACTTTTTTTTTTTGTTTTTTACAGTTTTTATTTGCCGTCGCTGCAGTTTTGCTAGTTGGCGCAATTTTCCGCGTTTTCATCGTTTTAATCGATGTTGGTCAAAGTTGGGCTGAGTTGGTTTGTGGGCTGTGAATTGGATCCTAACTGTTAGCTGAGCACGGACATGAAAGGAGTTTGAAGTTGGTGACGTTGGCGACGAGGCTGAAGCCAAAGCAGAGGCAGTAGCAGATATGCTCCTGTCGTAGCAGCCAACCAACATCGACAAGGACTAAAAATCTTTGTAACCATAATTAAAAGTTGCGATGCTTTTGTTGCTGCCTCCCTCGACATTCTGTGCGGCTCCACTTGTGGCGCAAACAATAATTAATTTAAATTGAAACATTTTAGCGCTCTTTTCCTCACCCACAATCCATCCTTGCCCCTACTCCCCGACCACACCCTTTACCATTCTCAGTACCATTCCCATCAACCACTTCTCGAGCCAAACCACAAAAAAGTTTTCAGTTTGTTCTACTTGAAGCTGTTGCTGCTGATGTTGCCTCACACTGCTTTTGGTTTAGTTTTAATAGCTGCTTTTACCACACTAACCATGTCCAACTTTACGCCCTTAAGTATATCAATATCTAAAGTATATGAAGATGGAGTATAGTAGCTGTTATCGATATAAGTTGCTAAGTAAAGTTATCGATAAGCTTTCAATAAAACACAACTATTCTGAAATTTGTGCAGATCACAAAATATAACTAAATAGAAAGTAACTGCGATATATATATTAATTAGTTTAAATTATGTGCTACAAATTATAGAAGTATCGATAATTTACTATCGATAACTTAAAGTTATAAGTTATATTATTATCATTAAATGGCTGACAAATATTTTTGCGTTCAATATGTAAAATTTTCATAGCACTTTAATCCAACGCGTGTATCCCAGTAATACCAACATATATATACAACATGTATATATGTTTATATATGTAAATATATACATATATATATATATATATATGTATATATAAATTGATGTTTTATTGATAAGAACTTTAATGCTAAATGATTGATGATTCAGTAACATTCAATAAGCCACTTATTGAACCACTTAATGAACCACTTATTGAATCACATTTCACATTATTTTTTACATTGCTTTTCATATGATACTTTATATTTATTGTGTGTGTATGTATGTTTTTAAATATATATGTTTATATATATTTGAGTATAATACTTTAATAGTTTAAAATTGTTTTGCTGTTAAATTTTTACCCAATTTTTATTTACCGTCGATTTATTTATAACTGCGAAATTTTCAAAATGTGTTTTATGTCTGCTCAACGAACCGACAACTCAGCATAAAGTTGTAGGCTTAAAGTTGTTGTTGTTCTTGTTGTAAGTGTTGTTGTTGTTATTGCGGTTGCTGTTAATATTTGTTATTTCAACAAAAAAAAAATAATAGAAAAAAATGTTATGTTATGCATATTTGTGTTTTTAACCTGCAGCCATAAAATGTATATAAAAAGAATAAGGGTTTTCCCACTTTAATAGGACCGTATAAAAATAAGCTTATCGATTTTGTTAGCCATGAATATAAATATATAATTATATATATATGTATACTTGTACAATAAGCAATTGCTGTGCACTTCAACTCTAGAAACTATCAATAAAAACTAAGTAATCTTTTCGTGGTAACAAACTGATTCATTGAGTGATTTCATTGCTTGCTTCAAATGTACTAGAGGGTATCTTAAAGTCGACCATACTTAAGTTTAGTTACTTTCATTGTTTCAACTAATTGTAGTTGTTACATTTGGCTTCTCTGCTTAATTGAGATTGCATGTAACTGAAGCATTTTTGTGGGAATTATCTTTGCCTAATTGAAAGACATTGGCAAATACGAGTGCAAGAACGAATGCAAGAATGAGTGCAAGAACGAATGCAAGTACGAGTACATGTTGTACATACAGACCAAAAAAGGAGAGTAAAGTAGTAGAAGAAGAAGCAGAAGACATGCTCCTCTTATCCTTGCTAGCCTGAATAGAAATTGTAATTGTGTGCTTTGGGTTGCCTTTTGTTAACTGCAGTTGAAGTATTTGCAGATGGCACGCAAACTGTTGCAAGAAACTTCTGAGTCTGGAGGCATTTAGGGCATTTAAGGCTAATGTGATAAAGTCAAGTTATCCTTTGGGCTTATGCCTTTCAAATTGCAATATATAAAAAGTAAATATCAGACATTTTCCTCAAATTTTTTGTAATTTATAAACAAATTAGTCAGTTTTTAATTGCTTGCAAATTGCAAATTAAGAAATAAGTTAGTAGTACATATATCGATTATAGTAATCGATAACTGTCACATGACAGTTGAAAAATATTTGCCATATATAGAAAATTGAAGTATCAAAAAAAAAAAATATAGAAAAACAAATCGTTGCTGAATGAATTCGTTGGCTGTCAAATGTCGACGCAATGTTGCCCCCAAAATAGAACACAATCTCAGCTGTGGCAGCTACAATAGAGTGAGAGAGAAAGAGAGAGAAAGTGCTGTTGTACCATAAATGCGTGAATGCACAATACAATTGCAAATGCAAGTGCAACTGCAACTGCAAGTGCAACTGAGAGAGGAACTTAGAATTGAAATTGGTGCCTCTGATTCTCCCTCTTCATCCTGCTGCCAGGCAATCTATCTCGAGTGGCGCCATGAATTTGTCCAGTCGACTGATGGGTTGCCAACGGTTTCTGTTGCTATCAAGTTTGGAATAGTGAAATATTATGAAGAGAGAAGTGGAACATGTGTGTGATGTATTGCTTTGTGTGATTTTGACAGAATTAGCAGCTGCTGCTGCTGCCGAAAATTGCACAACAATTTCCCAAACCAAAACTGAATATATATATATATATATATATATATATTTATATATACATAGAGTAGAGGCAACAATGTTTGTTAGCTCTTGTCTTGGCTATATTCAAAGCGCGTTACTCACTTCATCATCAACAGCCAAAAACATATTTACATCAACAACAAGAACATTATCATCATCATCATTATCATCATTATGAACAACATCAAATTTGGCTTTCTTCTACTTTATGCTTAGCCAAGTTATAAAGTTGTAAGTTGCTGTATGAATGAGTCGCTCTTTTAATGTACTTTTGGTCTCCAAGGATATATTAATTTAATTTTTATGTACTCCGCTTTTAGCCAATCTTGCCATATTTTTATGTTTATTAGCCATTAGGCTGACCAAAAGAAACAAAAAAAAACGCAAAAAAAAAATTAAGAAACACGGAAAAATATAAGAAATATTCACAAAAACCAATCCACTTAACTGTGGCAAGTGGCAACTTTGGCAATTAAAACTTGTTCAAAGATTAAAGACTACGAATACCTTCAGAACGCAACAATCAACAATGCGGAAAACTCAAATCGCAAACCTACCAACAAAACATAACCTCAAATTAATATTGAAATATCATTTTCACACTCACAAAACACACTAAGAGCAAAGTTTCGTTTAAAGGTAAATTTTTACATTAAATTAAATTATTTTAAATAAATTAGCATAACATTAAAATTAAGCAATATTTATGAAGGTTAAAAGGGTCAATTTGTTCTAGGATTATGCTCTAGGAAAATTTCCGGCGATCTCCTTACTAAAATTCGGATATATATGTAGGATATATGACTAATTATACAAGATGTATAGCATATGATTAAACAGAGCTTAAAGCAGAAATTATGTACAGGGCATCAAGTAAGAAACTGATGTAGAGGACATGATGTATTATAGATCAAGCATGAGAATGATGATACAGAATATACCTTAGAAGTCGTTCAACTTGAAATCTAAGTATAGGATAAAGATCGAATTTATATGAATGTCAATTCTAAATATTTTTATCATTACTAATTTGCCCCTTAAAAATGTTGCAACATTTCTATCAACAACATCAACGCGATGACTGTTAAGACACAAGCTCAGTTTAATAGAGCACATGTCTAAGGATAATACCTTGAAGACAAACCTTATTAATTTATAAGTGAATTGATTCAGCTATTCAACTATTCATTCAACTATAATCTTAATATTCTATTCTATCCAGATTGTATTATAATCCAGGGGAGTATTCAAAAATATTGATTAAAGCACAAGCTATCGCATAGTACTGCTGAAATATTGTTTAACCTACAAGGAAATCCTTGATATCCTTAAAAAAATAAAACCAAAATTTTATTTAAAACCAACTCTATTTACATGCTTTAAAGTGAACATTTTCAAATTATTTATTTGCATTTCTAGTTAAATTTCTTTTGTATTTCTTACACACGCACATTGATCAAAGTAAAACAACAATATAAAGAGTAAAGAAAGGAAAATAAAAGAAATAAACATATAAATTGCATACGGCTTATTAGGTAACCTCAGTACAATTCCATGCAGGACATACACAGCACAGCATCAACAATAACCCAAGGGTTTGTTCTGGGTGCAACACGAGTCCTTACAACTTGTTGTGGAATGCAACAACAATAAAATAACTTTTAATTATGCGCAACCAAAGGCTGCTTTCCATATGTGAATGTATGTAAATGTATATATGTTTTTGTGTGTGTGTGTGTGCGTGTGTATGTGCATTCATAAAATGTAATTAGAGTTTTGTATAGTGAAGTTGTCAGCTTTTGGATAACCGAAAACGAGCGTTTTAACAAGTTTAATTGGTGCAAAGTTGCATACAAGTTTCTCCAAATGCCGCTAGCCCCAAACAACTTTTGCACAACTCTCCTACTCTTCTTTATTCTCTGCCTCTCTATTTCTCTCTGTATGCAAATACATATATATACAAATATATATATTTATATGCAAATAATACAACAAGTTTTGATCTTAACTGGCCCCCATATGGCAATACCAACGACAACATAAAACTCTGTCCACAGTTCAGCATTGAGAACAAGTTCATTGAAAGGTAGAAAAAAGCTAAAAGTTATGGAAATATTTATAAATGAAGTTTATTAAATCTTTTAATTTATTTTCAATATATCTACATACTCACAAATAGTATAAAAATATATAAAATTACCATTATTATTTTATTATTGAATAAAATAAATTGTATCAAAAACACAAAACTCTAAACAAACATCTGCCTGAAAATAGAAACCACAGTGAGAATTCCTTCACTTACCTAATGGTTATTGAAGTAGCTTAAGTTATTGAAAAAAATAAATAAATAAATAAATGAAAAAGAAAAACATATACAAAAAGTATAAATAAAATGTAGTATTTGTAAAGAGTATAGCAATTATTTTATGTTGTAACTAAAAGTTTTTCTTTGTGTAAATAAAAGTGTTATGCATCCATATGTTTTTAGTTATCCTCGTGCTATTTCTACTACTTTTCTTTCTATTAATACTACTTATACTACTACTCCTAGTAAAATTACTCTTTTTACTAAAATTTTTATTCAAAATCCACCTTACAGTACACCTATTACTACTTCTGCAACTACTACCTTTCCTACTACTACTTCTCCTACTACTACCTCTCTTACTTATAGTACTCCTACTACTACTACTCCTAGTAAAACTATGCCTTCTACTACTACTCCTATTCATACTTCTTTTACTAACCCTATTATTATTTTTCAACCACTACTTCTGCAACTACTAATTCTCTTACTTATACTACTCCTACTAATGCTTCTGCTAAGTAGACTTCTCAAACTCCTACTACTATTTCTGATTGTACTAGTACAATTTCTACTACCAATAGTACTACTCCTTTCTCTAATACTACCCCGTTTCCTATTTATAATCCTACAACTTCTATTTATATTACTACTTTGACACCTTTTTCTTCTACGACTTCCACATCTAATCCTAATCCTTATACTACTTCTGAATCTTATTCTAGATACACGTTTATATATAGTACTAATTTTATATCTGCTTCTTCTACCACCCCTACTTCCTCTTCTATTTACTACTACTACTACTTTTTATCTCCATAACAACTGCTATTAGCTACTTATTATGCTACTATTTAAACTTATAAAACCAATTCATACAATTAACTAATTATCCACTGATTTTACACAAGTGCATTATAAGTAAATACTCCACTTTTAACATTCTTTTTTATCGTTCCAAATTGCAGTTATAATTCTACAAAGAAACACAATATAACATATGCTAATTTAACACATCTTTTACAGTAACTTCCCATTGATTAAGGAGAGTAATGATTTCCAGTAACAACGCAAACAAGAACTGACACACATCCTAGCAAGGACCTTTGATGGTGCCTGAAGCATGAACCAATTATGCAACAATTTGATGTTTATTTTGGGAGTGGAAAATGAGAGTTAAGAAATAATAATAAAGTGTCGCGTAATTATTGAAATAATATTGTATTAAAGTTACACTGAGTTCATTTGACAGTTGGCATAACGGTTTCTTTTTTCTTTTTACTCTTTGTGTATAAGTGTGGGTAAACAGAGAGGCGGGGCAGCTGGTGTCAGTGCAGTGCGGCCTGCCACTGACAGCGTATGCAACTGGCAAGAAGAAATGCAAAGCAAAAGAAAACAAAAAAAAAGGGAAGATGATAAAAACCAAGTGAAAGGCAAAGCAAAGCGAGAAACTTTTGCCACAACCAAGAAATTGCAGGCAACTTTTGTCATCTGATTCTCAGTTTAGCACTTTTCCATTTTTATACTCTACATAAACATTACAATTGTAGGGTATACACTGGGATCAGCTTAATCAGGATCATGCTTTCCCTTAGGCATAAAATAATCCAAAGATTCTTTAGGAAATTTTCCTTTTACTCCTTTAATTGCAGCAACTTTGTTTTGCAATTTGAAGGACTTTTTTTAGATGTTATTGCAGGGTATCTGCTAGTCGATCTATTTTACCCGTAACTTTGTTTTCTTTTTCTTTTTTTACCTTCTGTGTTGTTAAGCTAAGAATTTGTTTTTTTTTTTTTAATATTTACCAACTTATGCAAAAAGTGGCAGCCGCTGCCTGTCTCTGAATCTGGCTCTGCCTCTGTGTTGGCTAATGAAATGCATTTGCAGTTACCTTATATTCCCCCTTATTTCATGAAACTATCGTACACACCTGTCCGCCCCCACCACGCTCTTCTATGGCTTCGTCAGAGAGTCAAAAAATGAAAGGTAAAGTGGTGGCAACTTTTAGCCAGCTGCCAAAACTGGAGACAGTTGATAGCAGGCAACAGACAAAACTTGGCCCTAAGTAAATGCTCTAGACGTGTGCATTACCTGCCTCATTCAACTGCAACAGCAATTGCAACAATAAAAACAGCAACAAAAACTGTTGATAGACCAACAGCTGGCGGCTGGCAAATTGCCCAGTTGCATCCCTGTGCTGCCGCATGTGCCACATGCCCCCCATAACGAAACCAATTTGCCACTGTTTAACAAATTGAAATGCCAAGCTCTGATTATTTCTCCACTTCCACTGTCACCATCTCTAGCTCTCCCCTCTCTCTCTCTCCTTTTTACGCCTTCATTCCTCATTCTAATAAAAATCCAACAGGCTTGTATTCGTAAGAGACATGGCGACAGCAACTGTCATGCAAAGAAGAAGTAGAAGCATTTAAAAACTTGCCACTTTGTTGCAACATTTTTGATTCTTAATGAGTTGCAAAAGATTTCATTATTGTCAAATTTCTGTATGCCATAAAAAGGACATTCAAATCGAAGATGTTCACATAAATTCATAAACTAGAAATAAAACAATTATGGAAATTGCACAAAATTTTATATATTCTATATAGCAATTTTAAGATTAAGTATTTTGCATATAGAATAATCTTTTATACGCTGGTATTCATTTTGCATCTACTATCAGCACATCAATAGCTCTGTTTAATTGTATACAGTTTACACATATAATTACATAAGTGAAGTAATTAACACGACTGCTTACTGCTTACATCATAAACTGTTACTGTTGCTGTGTGTGTGCTTGATTTCCATTGAAATCTAAAAAGTGCCCTAAAAAGTATGCTACAATTATTGCCGATTACAAAACTTGAGCCCCATAACTCGACCTAAGTCATCCAAGTATCCCTTGAGAAAAACAACGCAGAAGTCAGATTTTATAATGCATTTTAACCTAAAGAAATATATTTCTGCTGCTCAAGAAAGAAAAGCAAAATTTGTTTTAACAGGTGATCTAATCATTTTGCTCCAAAGGAATATCCTGTCTTGTTAGTCTCTTTGTTCTTCCTTAAATTTATCGGTAATATAAGTTAAGTTTACATTATTCTGTATAGTAGTTTGATCAAATGTTTACCCATGCCCATAAAATGAATTCTTTACGTTTCACTTTCCATTTGAGTAGACTGATGTGTAGGAACCGGGCTGTAATAATTGTAAAAATAATAATAATAATAATAATATTAATTAAGTCTTCCATCATTCGCAATCTAGTTTTAAGTGTACATTAGTTGGAAAGCCTCTTTAGGTTTCGCAGCAGATAAAGAATATCTCAAAGCAGAGTTCAAAAGAGAGCTCAAAGGAGAGCTCAAAGTACAGCTCAAAGCAGAGCTTAAAGGAGATTGCAAAGGAGAACTCAAAGCACAGCTCAAAGCAAACTTTGCTTTCTCTGTTTTGATTAAAATTTTTTTCTATTTTTGCATTCATGTGTTTGCAAATATTGCATGGTGTTAGCTCTGTTGCATTTAGCTTTTTTCTTAATTTTATTGAATTTGTGCTTTGTTTTTGTATTTCATTATTGAAGTTGGTTTGTCGGTTGCTTTGTTGGACCAGTTGGCTCATATTGTTGTTGAATGCTTTTGATGTGTGCTCAAACTGACAAAACAAAAGACAATTTACACACCTTTATGCTAAGCCTCTATGTTTCCCCACCTCGCTCACTATTCAAGTCCCTTCTTTAGTGGCCTTCGTGTTGCGCAATTTCCCTACCAAAATCTAAGCTTTTTAAGGACTGCCCCATGTCCTGCACAGATTGCAAAACAATTGACAGATTCAACTTCAGCGTTACCATTCAAAAGCTGCCCCCGTGTTGTACTTTTTCCCCCTTTTCTTTTGTTTCTCTACTTCGCCTTTGCCCGCATATTTTTAAACCCTTTCCTTTCTGTGTTATTTTTTCAACTCTTCGCCCCTAGTCTGATTGTGGTTGTTGTTGTTGCTGTTGCCTGGCAGCTGCATGCAGTCTATACGCACACCTAAGAGACATCCAAACTCAAGTGTGTGTGTATGAGATTATGGTGACCATGAACCCACCTTTATGTTCCCCCCACTCAACCAATCCCTCTGCCTGTATTGCCCTAGCCAAGGCAAACAAAAGTTTGACAGAGTGTCTGATGTGCGAAAGGCCAAGAGCAGCTATCCAGGAGCCGTCATGGCCATGACAAGTGACTGCCCGCTGCTGCCTCTGCTACTGCCTCAACATCAGCGTGAACTCCAACCCCAGACTGAACCAACCTGACGCCTCTGTTGTCTACTGCCAACCCCTACATTGATTTACGGGCTACGGGGTGCGATGATGTTGGCAATGGGCGTGGGAGTGGGAGTGGGAGCTCGTGTTGGAGTTGGAGCGTATAAAAGGCAACACAGCGTAAGGGATCTGCCCTAGGTGCAGGCCACTTAACGCTGTACACACACATTTCATCGTTTTCTGTTTTGTTTTTGGTTTATTTCTTTATATTCCCTTAAACCAATTCAATGAACTCAAAAGTGGTTATGATCAACGTGGATTGGAGATATATTCTATTGGTAAAGGGTATTTAAGAGTCAAGCACAATATTTGACACTGCATCAAAAGTTGATACCCTGTTTAAAACTGAACGAGCTTGATCCATGTTCAAAGTTGCATGAATATGGCAAAGAGAGAAAAAAGGTTTTAAGAAAGGTTATAATAGTACGTTCAATATACCCTATATACTATAGATACCCTCTAAACACAAAGTACACTCTGTAGGCTATATACAGCACGAATTATTCATACTCTAGAATCTTCTAAAAATATCTAGAAAATTAATGATTATAAAAATCTATTAAATTTTCAAGAGAAATTCTTTTAGTTTGAAAAACACTTGAACAACTGATTTTATAGGGTATCGAATAGTCTGTAATATGCTTAAAGCATATCCTTACTTACTTGTTTCATAAATGTCTGCCCTCACATTTTATGGAGTTTATTAATTTGAGTGCTTTTCACTCGCTGGTGACATATTTTCCGGGACAACAACAAATGTTGTTTTATTGACTGGCCCCCCCAATATACTGGCGAGACGTGTTGCAAGGGGTTAGGGTTACACACACACACACACACACACACAACGAGGTGCTAAGGGGTAGAGTTTGTATGAGTTTTTTTTGTTGTTTTGTTTTGTGTTTTTTTTTTCGATTTCGTTTCGTAACGCATGTGTCGCACAACTGTCAATGAAAGTAAACGGATTGGCTTTTGTATACTGTCCACTTGTAACGACCTTCCTCTACTTTCCCCTTCCCTATAAATGTATGTATATATATTTATATATATATATATGATTCACCCCCTACATTGCTGTGTGTGCCGCACCCCCGAGTTATCCTCACATCTCTTGTGCTGCCAATTGATTTTCAACTTTGGGGCACGTATTTTAAAAATATTTTATAAATATTGACACTGAGATTACGCGACTGAGGGAAGTTACATACATCCTTTACAGGATACGCATGCTTGTATAAGCACTCCGTCTAGTGCTACTATTGCTATTATTGCTTGTATTGCTGTTATGCCGCAGTGCTGTCAGTAAACAAATAAATCAAGTATACGCCGCGTTGTGTACTCAGCTAGAACAACGTCGTTTGCAATTGGATTTTTGTTATGCCACGCAATTAGACAAGAAAATTAAACAACTAAGAATCAAGTGAGCAAAGGAGTGGGAGACCAAGTAAACAATAATAGGACATGAGTCAATGGAGTAAATTATGTGCATACACACATACACGCACATACGCAAGAAAGAGTTCAAGCTTCTTTCAAGTAAGCAACGGGTTGAAGTCTAAAAGGAGGAAAATTATTTCACATTTGTTTTCTGGGTTTTCGGTTCGTTTCATAAACTTTGTATGGCTCAACTTTTTGATTTGTGTCATTGTCTATAGATATTTGTTGTTGTTGTTGTTATTGTTGTTGTTCTTATTCTTCTTCTTCTTCTACTTATTGTTGCTGTTGCGTACGTGCCACAAGTTGAGTTTTACTCGCGAGTTGCGGCAATTTTGAGGCGCCAACTTTTTAATTGTTTTGCGGTTAGTCAGAGAAGTCAGACTTAAGGAGCGCCTAAAAAGTGGTAGGAGTTAAATGAAAAGGAGAACATAGATATAGGTAGAATAATACATATGTTGTCTGCCTTTTAAAGCTCAGCCTACACAAACACACACACATATATATAGAAACACACTTGTTGTGGTTAATAACTTGCTTAGAACATCATTTTATATATTTATTTATTTTTTTGTTGCTTTTTCTGGCTTGCCAAACGCAACTGAAAACATACCAAAACCATTAAAGTTTACTATAAAAATCTTCAAAATCTTCTTCTCCTAGAAAAGTTGCCTTAAAGTTGCAGATCAGATACAAATTTAATTATTATATTAATTTTATATATATAAATATATATATTTGTTATAAACAAGTATAATATTTTTTATACATTATTTAATTATTCATTTTCATATATAAGAGCTTTTTATATATTAATATTTTTTATGGTTTTTTTCTTTAATATATTTTAAGTATGTTATATGTATATATACATTTTAATCCTCATAGCATAGTTATAAATATTATGCTCAGCCATTTTTTTCTTTTCCCATATTATCTATGAATATTTTTAATATTGTATTTAATTTAATTTTTTTTTTTAATTTTTATATAATAATATTATATTATATTTTAAATTTTTTCATATTTATTTTTAATTTCACTGTCATTATTATTATATAATTTTTTTTGATATTAGTTATGATCTTTTTCTAATAAATTCAAAATAAAATAAAACTAAAAAAATTTGAAAAAGAAAAAAATTAATAAAAAAAAATATTAGAAATTTGATTTCACATTTAATATAAAATTAATTATCATTTGTTTTTAATTTAATGCATTATTTATTATTTTTTGTATACAAAATATTAAAATAATTTAATATAGTTTTTTTTTAATATATGTTATTTTTAAATATATGTATATTTTTAGCCCCTTTGCCTTTTTGTAAAAAAAGAGCAAAGCGGAGCTATTTGAAATATGCAAAATCCATAAAGTATATATATTCTGAATCAGGACGACAAGACGAGTTGATCTAGCCCTGTCCGTCTGTCTGTCCGTCCGTCCGTCCGTCCGTATGAACGCCTGTTTCTCGGAGACTATAAGAGCTAGAGCAACCAAACTTGAAATCTAGATTCGTTATGTTCGTACGCTGTACTAGTTTATTTTTGATTTTTCAATTTCCTCCCCTGACCACCGCAATTGGAAAAACGATTATTAAGCACAATTTTCAACCGATCAAATTTATTTTTGGTACACATCATAATTAGACCATCCTTCATCTACGTTGTGAATTTCGTTAAAATTGAACAATAAACACGGAAGTTATACAACATTAAGTACCGCGATATAGAGCGTGGGGGGCTAAAAGGTGCGCGCAATGGCTAAGTACGTGCAGAACTGTGTGTATGTATGAGTATGTGTGTGTATGGCTGTATATGTAGGCAAAGGGGCTCTCGTAGTCGGGTACACTCGACTACAGATTTCTTACTTGTTTTAATATATGTTATTTTTAAATATATTTTTTTAAATATTTTTTTTTTATATATTTTTTATATATAAATATTTTTTTACATTTATTGTTTTAAATATTTTTCTTTTTAGATAGTTTTAATAAAGTTATATTTCATAATATTATTAATTTATTTCTTTCATATCTTCTTATTTTCTTTGTTTAGATATTTTGATAAATATTCTAATAAGTTTAGAGAGAAGTATAGTAACATTATATAAGTATCAGATCAGACTAATCAGAGAAGCTTAGTAGCTTTGTTAACCGGTGCGATCCTGGGATATGTTTGTTTGATATATTTTAACCGATTCGTTTTTAATTATTTTTCAGCTATTATTTGTATATAGTTCTTATATATATATTATCTATAACATATCGATATATACCAAAATATATAATGTCTTAACGATTTTTTTATAGCTCTTGTGTTAAGAGCAATTGTAATATTGTTATGCCACCTCGTAAGCAAAAGTCAAAAGTCAAGAGGCGAGCAAAATTCTGTTGAAAGCAAACTGGAAAACAGAACAGAAAAGCCGCAATAAAATGTGAAAACATTAAAGCAACAATAACAATAACAACTACAACAAGAACAATAACAATAACAGAAGGTGAAGAGTAAAGGCAATAAGAGTGTAAGGATGTATAGAGTATGAGAAAGGCGATTCAATGTTGGGGGGGATAGGTGAAAGGTGGTGGTATTTCACAAAAGGACACCAGACACACCTAAGACATAAGCCGCTATCATTCACCCTTAATCCGTTTAAGGACACTTGACGTGCACGACAGCAACAGCCGCAACAGCAGCAGCCACAGCAGCAACAGCAGCAGCAGCAGTAGCAGCAACTAACCACAAACAGGCACACCTATTATACACACACACATACAGACAAGCACACACACTGGCTGGCTGGCTGTCAGTCTGTCTGTCTGTTTGGCCTTCGCACCTGCAATCCCCTCTTTAAGGCACAACTAAAAGTCAGTCAAGTTGACCAGAAAGTGCAGGAGTTTATAAAATAAAATGATGACGACGACGATGACGATGTAGAAAGACATTGTGTGTGTTTGTGTGTGTATGTGTTTGTGTGTGTATATGTATGTATGCGTAAATAAGTGTATGTGTATGAGTTGAATATGAGTAAAGGTAAACGGGAGTGCTGCAAAATGGCAACATAAAGAAAATACCAAATAGAAACAACAAGAACAAAGCGGAAAAGTGCCAGCCATTCGCATTGAAAGTGAAATAAAATACATTTTATGCCAAGATTATGCGAATTTTAAATACTCTTTCCTGAGAATAATTCTTATTGTATCCCTATAAAATAAACTACAGAAACTATCTTGTTGTTATTTATTTAAAGTTGATCCCTTACTTTTGTCTTGAAATGAAAGCAACGCAACTTGTGGCAGTTGGTAATCTGATTTATCAGTATATATACTAATATATATGTAGTTATATATAATTTTCCATCTTATAGCTGTTTGTTGCATTTTGTTATCAGAAGCATAAAAACTTTATAAATATATCTCTGAGTAGTGTATAAAAATGCCAAAAACACAGAAACACCAGCGAATGTTTGTTGTGTGTTATTGTATGTAACACGTATATGTGTATGTCTGCATGTGTGTGTGTGTGTGTGTGTATGTGTGTGTGGGTATTGTTGTATAAGGAAATCTGAAACCTAAAATCATCCACTTAACAGCTAAGGGTCGATAAGTTACTGATGCCTGACAGTTTATAGACTCTTCGAAAAGTTCTTACTTTTTGCTCTATTGACGAAACGAGTTGCATAACTTTCAGTATTTAACACGTTGCGCTCAGTCACACGTTTCGCTTAGCTGTTGCCTGTCGCCTGTCGTCTGTCGTCCGCTTCATCATCGAATGGCATGCTATATTTATGTATGTAGTATAAACTTTGGACTATGGCCAATACCTACCTGTAGGTGTTGTCCCATCAAAATGATTTGAGGCGCCATAACGCGACGGCTTTAAAGTCCTTCAATGGTCAACAATTTGTTTTTCTTTTTGTTCTTATTCTCTTTTCTAGTCTTATTTTTTTCTCTCTCTTTTTTCTTTACCCACTTTGCTTCATCCTGTGGCTAGGAGTACTTCTTGACTAGACATGGGGCAACATTTATTGTGGCATAAATTTGCACTTTGTTGTGGTTTGGCGACACACACACACACACACACACACTCACACATACACATTGTGGGAAAACCACTTGAACGCAGCAGCGTCTTATAGTTCCAGTTTGAGGTAAGGCACAAGAATGAGGTTAGGTTGAATGAATGAGCATTGGGAATGTCGTTGAGAATGAGAATGACATAGTTTGTCTTACGTTTTGTTATTTAGCTGGCAAATTGTTTTATGCTCCTTGACTTGTCTGGCAATTTGTGGCGTTTAACTGGCAAAAGTTAAGTAAGTGACACATAGCCGTACACACACACACACACACTCATATACATATACAGAGACAGAAATGGACACTGCTGGAGTCATAGGAAACTAGAAGTAGATAGAGAGACTGGATGAATATAGAGCTTATAGAGAAGAGACACTAAGCTGGTATTGTGGCCAGCCAAGAGCCTGTACAGCTGAAAATCCTTTGGGAGGATAAAAGAAACTTCAAGTAGGTTATAAAGTATGAAAGATAGAAACAAACATAAAGAAAAGAATGTAAAATGAAGAATAGGAACAAGAAATACAAATAGAAGAAAGAGGAAGTCAATAAATGAAAGGAAAAATTGGAATAGAGAAAAAAGTAACTCATTTGAGAAATGCATATTTAAGTATTAAATGGTTACTTTTGATAATGTTACAATAAAACTTATCTGTCAGTTAAAGTCAATAATAGTAAACAGACAAATAGAAAAAAGAGCGTTAAATATTTGGAGAAAGAAAGGAAAGAATTAAGCAATTATAAAAATAAAAGAAAATAAAGGATTTAACATATATAGCAAAAGGTAAACAATAAGTTAATATTGTTACCAAACAAAGTTATCTGAGAGTTAAATAATACTTAACTGATAGAAAAATAATGGGCAAAACAAAGTTCAAAAAGAAAAGAGAGTAAGGAAAGTTTAGTAATGGATTTAAGACTGATGTTTAACAATAGTCCAGTAAAATTTATTGATCAGTTAGTAGTCGTTTATAGTTAACTGGCAGATAGTGTTTTTAAATACAAATATTGCAGCTGGCAATCGAAGAGAATATGAAAGAGAGAGTGGGAGGGAGAATTTGAAAACAATACTCAAAGCTAAATTTAAGCAGTTGAGACTATAAATGTACTGAAATCTATTAACGGATTGGGCTTATAATAAAGGCTACCATATCGATAGAGAAATGCATATATCTAGTTTCATTTAGATTTCTCGTATAATTTAGTCATTAACTCTTTAATTTTACAGAGACTAAAAGTTTAGCTGTCGCTTTTACTTAGCTCTTTATTAAGCTATTTACTACCACTACCAAAGGCAGCAGTATCTAATTAACGGTAAACCTATAATTTAGACCTAAAAGAACAACAAGTTTTCTTTATATATATATATAATATATATATATATATATATGTCTGTGCTGTGATGATCAACCAAAGGAAAAGAAAAAAAAGCAAAGTAAAGTAAGAAAAGGGGCAACAAATTCATAGGAAAAACTTTTGTCATTTGCACATTGTTTGATGGCATTCACCCCCGCCTCCACACCGCCTCCACACCGCCTCCACACCTCCTGCCACCACCCACCACAATGCCATTGCCCACCTTCCCATCAAAAAAAAAAAACCCAATACGAACCATCCTCACAGAGTTGCCTCTACAACTACTACTATATATACTCATACCATGGCATTACTCATTAGCAAAGCTCATTATTGTCAATAGTTGGATAATTTAGTCTTTTGTTCTGTTCATTTGTTCATTGTTTTTATATATTTATACCCTGGAATCTGAATATAACCTAAAAAAAAGTTATATATAATGCAATCGTTTGAAATCGGCTTCATCTGATCGGATGCTTGATTGAAGCTCAATCTTATATACGAATATATAAAGAAACTGTACTTTTAACTACATTTAATAATGTTTAGCTGAAGAGCAACATCTGGTCTAAATATATGATATATATTCCTGATCCTAAGAGTGATAGTAAAATAGACGCCGCAGAATCCTAAGTCAAGTTTTGCCAGCTGATTGTTTATATTTTGTATTATATATATATTAAAAAGCTTTGTTACAGTTTTAAATAAAAGGTATTTAGTAGTCAATCATTCTATGTTTGAACATTGATATACTTGTAACTCCTCTCGTTGGTTGCCTCTATGTTTTTCCACTGTACAACACCTGCCTGTTGGTGCTCCCTTTTCGGTGGGTTCCGGCTCCATTATTTTCTTGTTTTATTTTCAAAGTCATTACAAAAGTTTGCCGCATCGATAAATGGATAACCAAAACAGCGGCAACAACAACAAAAACAACAACAGCAACAAGAACAACAATGACAACAAGAACAAGGATCTAAAAGGTGCTTCCAAGCCCCTTGGGCAACTTTGTCATCATTGCCCAGTCGACAACAACAAAAAAAAAAGTAAAGGAAAACCAAAAGAAAAACAAGTAAAAATGTTCTAGTCAAAATGAGAGAGAGCAACAGAGAGCAGGACACAAATGTGGATATCCTAGAGCAGTGCTTATATAGCAAGTTAATAAAGAGAGTATTATAAGTTAAACTAAAGATATAAAGAATGAACAAAGTTATACATTATATACTATAAGATCTGGGGGTAAAGTTAAACAGAGACTGGTAGTTATGTTTAGGGGAAAGTTAAAGAGAAAGTTGCTAAAATTGATGCAGATTTGGACAGCACTATGTTCTATATCCTGCAAGAGAGTAATACTACAGCATACCTTATGGAGTTGCAAACAGTTCATTTCGAGGGTATTAAAACAACAATAACAAATACGGTACTTGGGGCAGCTGCTGGGGCAAGTAACAGAAATTTCCAATTGACTGCGGTGCTCCGCAACTAATTGGCAACAAATGAGCACGAAGTGAAGTAAACTAAAACCTGGGGAAAATCCAACTGCAGAAAATTCAATAGGAGCTTGTTCCCAGCAGCCGCAACAACAGCAACAACAACAAGAAGAAGAAAGGGGCAAAAGGAAGTGAAGAGAAATGATGTTGTAAATAGTAGTAAGAGGTAAGAGGAGGTATAAACGAGAGTGAGAGCATTGAATGCATTCCTTGTATGTGTGTGTGTGTCTGTGTGTGTGTGTGTGTGTGCAGCAGTGCATAACTGGACAACACTGGCAACTGGACAAATAATATGCAATGGCCAGCAGAGTGGTAAATTAAGGACCTTTGGACCGAAGGACCCAAGCAACTTAAGCACCGCAGCTTTACCCTAAGGCTATAGGTTAGATACCTGTTACAGCTACTTGCAAATCAATTAGGCAACGCAGTGCGCGTTTTGTTAAACGTTTCTTCTTCTTCTTGTTGGTATACTTCTTCATCTTCTTCTTCTTCATTGTGCTTCTCTTGTTCGTTTTTCTACTTCTTTCTACTGTTGTTAAGTTTGTTGAAATAAAAAAAAAAAAGCTTGTTAATTGAAAACGGCGCGTGTTTGTTTGCCGCTTTTGTTTGTTTGTGGTGGTTGTTGCAACACGTTTTACACCTGGTTGCAGCTTTAAGTGAATAATAACAGCAGCGTAACTGACCTACCTCATGGCTCATGCTTCATGCCTCATTCCTTATGCAACATGCCGCATGCCTTGTGCCTCCTTTTACCAGCTGCTGCTTCTGCTCAGCCTGCTGCTTGCTAGTTAATCCCTGACATGCTGCCAACGACAACCCAACTGAATTAACACATTAAAATTACTTTTTATTACAAGCCAAGACACACAAACACACACACACAAACACACACACATACATACACACACGTATAGTAAACCACACACATGAGTAAACAAAAGGCTCGTCCATGTTGTACTCGTATGGCAGTCAAAGTTGAGTAATAAAATGGCAGGCAGCCAGTGAAGGAGCACAAAAAAGATGAAAATCAAGCAAGAAAAGGGCAAGGTACAGTAGTAACTCAATACGTTAAATACAAACAGACAAAATGTACACAGAGAACTCTGACTAATTAAGCTTTCAGATTTTCAATTTAACCTTAAGCTTAATGAAACTAAATTTTGAATTATATTAAAGCATTATTAGAAGCTTTCAGCCTTTACTTGGATTTACTGTAGTTAATTTTATGATTTAATCTTGCTTCGACTCTTTGCAGGCATTGCCTTCTCATTGAGTGCGATTATAGGTATATTTAAGTTGTTTGTCCAAGTAAGGTTCCACTGTATCCACTGGCTAACTGGTAAGTATTCAACTCGTACAACTCACACACCATTCGACTGCTACACACACGCACACACATACAGTGGAACAAAGGAGTAGCAAAAGTAAAAAAAAAACTGCAAAAGGAGCCAACGATTGAAGCTACCACATGCGTATCCTTGCCCATTCGTTCACACACACACACATATACATATACATAGCTGAGTGAATGTGTGTGAAGCTGAGGTGTTGCGTGTCTGTGAAATGTTTTGCGCCATGTGCGTGACTGAATGCCTGAGTTAACCCTCCATCTTTGAGCATGTGAAGCACTACAGGACTACACTCCATCCTTTAGCCATTAGACGCAAGGACACGGGCATCAATGCTTGCCACACTCCACACGTAGCAGGTGCTTAATCTGACTAAAGACTCCAATCGAAATTAGAATCTCAATCTCAATCGCAATCTGAAAATCACTGCCCCTCCAACTGAAAGCTGCCTTTGATTTTCCATTTTTGCTATCCCTTCTTATTCTTATTCTTATTCTTTATCTTAGTCTCTTTCTGCTCTACATTTTCGTCTACTGATATGAAACTATACAAAAACTGTATAAAAGGAAGGAATGTTGTATGACTTTTGGGACATCTCAAGATAATATAGATACAGTCAAAGATAACTCCAAAGATACAGATAGAGTGTAATGATAAGTTAATCTATAATTGTTATCAAAAGTTGTGTATCTATATATATGGTTATCGATAAACATTGTTATTGCTTGGCAGACAAACAACAAATTATAAGATGTTGCTGACAATGTCATCTGACTGAAGGACAAACAGTTATTTGCAGCCTTCTGCAACTTGCAACTTGTAACCAGCAATAGTAACCGCAAAATTCAATTGAAGAAATGCAACAATAACCACAACAGCTGCTGCTGCAACAGCAGCAACAGCAACAAAACTTCAACGCTGACGGGGAAGATGAAGATGATTTCGATTGCAGACAGGTGGCAGAAGATGAAATCAACTCCGGTAAACTGTGGTAGCAGAAGGTCAACAGCATCGATTCAATATTCAAAATGTAATTTAGCGTAATGTACACATAGCAACAGCAACACCAACAACAACAACAACAACAATAATGGCAATAGCAATAGCAACAACAGCAATCAACAAGCAGCTCAAGGAGTTGCTGCAACAACATGAGACGCAGCAATTGCAGCGATAAAGTCTTTTTGCCTCTCCCTCCACCTCCACATCCAGCATATATTGCCAGGCTGCAACATTACCTCCAGGGTCACAAAGTTGTTGATGTTGATGTTGTTGTTGTTGTTGTTGTTGTCGTTGCTGCTCTGCTTGTTGTGGCTGCCTTTGCTGCTGTTGATGCTGAGCTCCTGCTGCTGCTTCGCATTCCTGGCGACAATAAATTTCAACATCGAAGCGTGAAAATGCAGATAATGTTTACACCTGAAGGTCCAACAACAACAACCACAATAATCACAACAACGGCAACAACAACTACAGAAAACATGAAATAAATAGAAATATTGCGACGTGAACGGATACGGATATTCGAGCCTTAAACTAAAAAGGAAATATTTGACTTTGTCGTAAATAAAAAACAAAAAATTATAATTAAAAGAAGCCAATAAAAATCATCAAATCAAATCTGATACACTAATAAATACTTTAAGTTTTGTTTAAAGTAATATCCTTAACCAATTGCAAGGATATATGTGCTGAATAAAATATATCAAACCGTCTGTATACACTGCGTATACTTGATTTCATATACTCAAAGTAAATAACCCTTAACAGTTGCTTTATTTTCATTAATGAATTTGCTTAAACTATACACTTTTCAGGGCCATATAGCACAAGTTCATTCTATTGAGTTTTTACTATATAAGCAGCGCAAAATTTTAAAGCAGCAGCAATAATTTAGGGAATTTCAATATCTTCCTTTGGTCATGCCAGAGATGACTTTAAATTTTAATTTTAATTAATTAATAAAAATATTAACAATGGAAATAATGAACAATTGAAATAATAAATAAATAAAATAATGAACAAATGAAATAATGAAGAAATTAAGAAATGATAACAAATGCTTTATGGTAACAAATTTATATTGAGTCAAAATTACAATAAAGCATTTAATATGTTATTTAACAGAAAAATTTAACTTTAAAGTTTTTGCTTACCAAAATGTGGCAACGCTAAGTCCAAATAACAGTGTTGCCATATCAATAACTTGACAAATTTTGAACAACCTTTTTGTATATTTTCATATAGTCTTAAAGCTAATTTACCTTACATTCTGCTAGTTTTCAAGAACCACATGTACAGAGCGTTGCCAGACTGTTCACTCAAAAAGAATTTATTTCTTTAATGGAGCTCGATTAGCAGCGAGTGATGTTATTGAACTAAACGTGCTTCATTAACCAATCAAAAGTGAACTTTATAAATGATTTCAACTGCAACTGTATTTCAGTCACGAGTTGTGTATTGTTCTAATACATATATATATACATAAATATATGTGTGTGTGTGAGTTTTGAGTGTTAATAGAACATCACCTGATAGCACACCAACACACACACACACACGCACATACGTCAAGGACTCCACCAAAACTAAACGCATCGATATTTTCTTTTTTTTTGCAACCAGACCAACCACAAGCAATGCATCGTCTTTAGCTTTTTTTGCTGTTTTTCATTTTCTATTTTCAGTTTCTTTTTTTTTTTGCTTTCTTTCTATCATTTCAGCTTTACTTCGCCGAACAACAAGGCGAGAGCGCGGTAAGTGGAAATCAATAAATAAATATATATGTATATATATAGAAGGAAAGTAAAGGCATAAAAAAAGAAGAGAAGAAAACAGAAAAAGTATTCGAGGTTACAGCGTGAAAAGGGTGGGCAGGGGAGAAGAGTTAAGAGTGAAACAAGCATCCGTCAGATACACGCAGCGTGAAAACCTTTTAGTTATATTAATTTCAAATCGGAACCACCCAAACTCTTGCAGCAGTCAAACAACATTGCCACTAGCAACACACACGAGACACGTTGCACCACGGCGTTTTCTGCCTGCCACGCCCATCATTTTTTGATGGCTTTAATATGCGCAAGGCGTTAACCTATGTCATAAAAATTGTTATGACTTTTGTATTTGTATCCACTACTAATATACCAATAATCCATGCATATATAAAATATCCTGCCAAAGGACACTTCAACTGCACAAAGAATTCATAGGAAAAAAAGTTAAAAACTACAATTTGCTGCAACGTGGGGTATCATGCTTGCTTCAACTATGCTCAATAAGCATTGTATAAGTGTATATAAAATGCCTTTATAGGGTAACATCAAGTCGTATACTTTCGCTTAAACTATTCAAACGAGTTTTTTCCATAAATTTTTTGCGATTTTTTATGCGACTTGAATTGGCCTACAATTACCACAGCCTGTGAAAGCCATATTCACATATGAGTTGAGTGTGTGTACGCGGAAGTATGCTTGTGTGTCTGCGTGTATGTGTGTGTGCAGGGCTATATATGCTGCTTATATATTGCATAAAATGAAAGTGGGAAATTTCATGTAATTTACAACAATTGCAGACCTTGGCCTCCAAATTGATCTTGTCGCATAATTCTCAGCAAATTGCCACAGCGATTTATCTTGTTGCCAATTAGCTTGACTTCCAATTGGTGGTGGACTCTCAGAGGCTGCTGAACACCAGCCCATACTACCACCTTCTCTCAATGAATACCCTATATCCTGGCATACTCCCTTCGGCATCAAACCAACAACAATTGCTGTTGGCGTTTTTAATTAGAAAATGTGCACAGACAAAAAGCCAAAGTGCTATGAAGAGACTGTAAGAGAGGAAGGAGAGGGGTTAGAGACGGTGATAGCTAGGTGGCTTGAGTATAGCATACTTGTATTTCTGCACCCTGTAGGCACTCTTTATGTATGTTTGTGTCTGTGTGTGTGTGTGTGTGTGTCTGTATTTGGCTCGTGTCTGTTTTGCAAGGTGTAAAAACTAATTACATTAAAACTGCCACGAATTCAATTGCATTGACTGCGTTTCTTTTTCTATGTATTTTTGTGTTTGTTCGTGTTGGTGTATTTGTGTGTGTGCTTGTATATGTCTGTGTTGAGTGCAAGGTGTAAGCTGGCAATAACATCAGCAACAACAGCAACAAGAGCAACAACTGTAACAACAACAACAACACCAGCAATGAAAGCAACAGCCACAATAGTCAGGCGTCAGTGAACATTGCACAGGGCGCGCACAAAAATGTGCAGCATACTTTTCGGCTGGCGCAAACCTTAATCAATGCCAACTGGCGAAACGGGCAAACGGGAAATCGTGCGAAACGGATGAGCGGACGAAACGGTTGAATGGCGAATTGCCTCCTGGCAATTACATGAAGCAAACGTTGACGCAGTTCTTGTACTGTTGCCCATATAACCCTATTGCCCTGTTGCACTATTGCCCTCTTACACTATTGCACTTACCAATAAATGTGTGTAGAAAATACCCTAATATATACTCAGGTAAGGTATACTTGCTAGAAAAACAAATGAAAATAAATATTGTAAATAAAGGTTTTGTTTATTAATTGCATAACTGCAGATAACAGATCAAAATAATCTAATTTAATCTTCTAATATTATTAATAATTAAAGTTGAGACATAAATTGAATAAAATCGCAAAATTAAAAAAATATATATATATTTAAAATAATATTTAAAAAAATATAATAAAAAAAATATAAATTTTAACAAATGAAAAAAATAATAAAAAATTTTATACAGTTTATTTTCCTTGTTTTATAAAATGTATTATAAATAAGTAATTTAATTATTAAATTAAATTTATTGTAATAAAGTTAATTGTATATTATTGCAATTACTAATAATTTGTTACTTATTTTAAATTAATTAATTAATTAATTTTAATTTCAGTAAAAATTCAATTTAAAGATTAAATAAATTTGAATTTAATAATAGATTAAATAGAAATCAATAATAAATAAAAATCTTAATTAAAAAAGATACAATTAAGAATAAAAAAATATATATAAAAAAAATTAAACATTGAAATAAAAAAAATTAATATAATTAAAATATAATAATATAATATAGTATAATAATATATAATAATAAAATATTAATAAATAAAAGCTTAAAATTAATATATTTAAACATTATCTAATTGGTAAGTAAATTTTGAATTTAAAGCTATGCAACAGCGGTTTAATTTTATTATAAATATGTTGTCTAAACTAAAGTTCATTTATACAATTTATATATAGCTATAGGAATGTAACATTCCAATTCCCAAAACGATTTAATAGAGCATTTAAAAGTCAACACAAAGTGTTAAATATTAAATGGATTTATTGTGCACTGTTGTTGGTTGAATTGAAGAAATGGAGGGAGAGAGAGTCCTGGCTTCGCTTTCAATTGTAATGTCAAGTGATTGGTTTTGGTTTTGTGGCATTGAGAGAAAGAGTGAAGGAGAGAGCGGGGTGAGGAAGAGATATGGAAAGGTAAAGAATATTTTATTTTGTTTGTCCATGTGTATGTGGGTGCGTTTGTGTGCTTGGTGGAAAGGGAGTCGGGGATGGATTTGCGTTGTGATTTTGATTGAATTGCGTAACGTTTAATAATGCAACGAGACACCACTGAAATTTAGCTTAGACATTTAAATGGTATTAGCCGCTTTATGCTGATTGGCTATAATCTTATTTTTATCTATTACTGTCTATCATTTCTGACCAGTAAAATCCAAAAAAAGATTTTCCTTTTGCTCTCACTCAGAATTCATCCAATTTAAATTGAATTGAAGCAACGAGTAATTGAAGTTAGTTAACAGATTATCCTTGGTGATAAAATGTAATGCGCATATACCAGAGATTAGATATGGAGCTCCAAAGGATGAATGAGAAAAAAAAAAGAAAACAAAGGGAATGTCAAGGCGGCGTTACAATGAAAATGTGAAAATCATTTTTCTTTTCATGTCATTTGTATGCAAATGATGTGAAAATCTAATTAAGGAAAATATGCGCGAAATCTAAAGACAAACAAACAATAAGCAGCTCTTGCTGTGTGAGGGCTAAGCGTCTTTCTCTTTCTCTGTGTATGTAAAAGAAAATATTTGTATTTTGTGAGTGATTACATTATATATATTTATATATATATATATATAATGTATATATACACACACACACACACACAAGCCGACAATTTGTAATGCGCCAATAAGAATTTATATCAAAGCTCTTCACGACATCAACGAGCGCCAACGAGAAGGACATCACATAACGACAAGAAGGCGGTAGAAGATAAACACTCGAAGAGAGAAGTGGGGCGGTTAGATTTTGGTCGAACGATGCCGATGCGCTATTTCGCGCTTCCTACGCTTCGCTCACTGATAAGCAGCAGAAGCGCTGCATAGAGAAGCAAGCAAACAAGCAAACAACAAAAACAACTACACGACGTTGATTGCTAAAGGCACGAAGAACGCGCTAAGCTAAAAGAAATACAAAGCAGTAGAGACGACAGCAGTCGTAGTACTAGCAGCAGCAATATCCAACGCTAGCAGCAGCAGCAGCACCAGCAGCAAAGAACAGCTGAAGCGAGGCGAAGCACGTGTCAAACATCGTGAAGCGTTGTTATTCGCTGAAAGTGCCGACTGTTGTCGCGCAGGCGTCGGCAGCGACGCGACGTTGTCGATAGCCGAACGTTGGCCGACATAATCAAATATAAGAGCTGGGTATAAGTCTGTATGCGTGTGCATAGCCGAATCAAACAAAATACTGTGTAGGGAACAGTTTAAGCACAGCTGAGAACAGCTTATAAACTGGGCACAGACAAAATAACAAAATGCAGCTTTCTCAACTAGGAAACGATCGAATTCGATTTTGAATATAACTATGAATTTCAATTAAATTAAAAACTATTTTAATAAAAATTAAAATAATTTCCACAGCTTAAAATTATCAGCAATTATTTAAAACAATTGAAATTTATATAAAAAATATTTTCAGTTGAGTTGGAAAATAACCTTAATGCAAATTATGTGTATTTTTCATCTATGGCAATTGGAAACATAAATCAAAAGATGAAGTTAATCTAAAGAAAGTTTTGACACTCCAAAATTGTTCCCAAAAAGTATTACAATTAGATTCATAGAAAAAAAAATAGTGTAGAAAAGTAGCAGATTAACTTAATATTAAACTGGAAAGTCCTTGCATAAATAAAACTATAATAATATCAAATTAAATACTATAAATAATATCACTATCAAATTTAAAAATATCCTATTAAAGTATGATATTAAAGAATTTCCCTGTATTTTCAAATGTAACGCAAAGAATAAAACTGGGATTTAAATGTTGCACTAGGTCCGGATTTGTTCGTTGATATTTGTGTCTTTCGTAACGACGACACGAGGATAATAACTACGATTTTGATTCCGATTACTATTGCGATTGTTGTTGGTGTTGCTGCTGCTGCTGTTGCTACTACAACTGACGCTGCTTCTGCTGCTGCTGCTGTTGCTGCTGCTGTTGCTGCTGCTGTTGCTGCTGCTGCGCGACTGGCGCGGCAAGGACTTGCTGCATATCCTTTGGCGCTGATAGCAAATGACAAAGTCAGTTTCAATTCGGATTCAGATGCAAACGGACGCGTTCGCTCCGGCCACAGACACAAAAATAATAATTCAATTTGAAGAACGCGTAAAAACTACTTTTAAAATAATTTTTCAAAATCAAAAGAATAATTTCAAAAATAATTAATAAATTTAAATTTAAAAAAAAAATACTTTCAAAAAATATAAAAAAAAAACAAATTAAATAATTAATAAAAAAAATAAAATTTAATTAATTTAAACTAAACGCGTGAAAAGTTGTTCCTAAGATTTTTTTTTTTGTTTTTGTTTTATTTCTTGCAAATTGTGAATTTTGTAAAGAAATTAAGGGGTGGGGGAAAGAGAAAATAATAATAATAAAATGAAATTTTTAATAAAAATATAAAAATAAAGTAAGAGAGAAAGAGGAGAAGAATTGTGTCGCGGAAATGAAGGATGTCAGTTGTGTGCACATTGAAGAAAGCAACGGAAATTGAAATTTGCATGTGCAACAGCAGAACGAGACTCAGAAGTAGACCAAGACCCCGATGTTTTCTGTCCAAGCTTTGGTCAATGAAAGTAACTAAGTGACAACAATAATAACAACAACAACAACAACAACACAAGCAAACAGAAAAAGAAGCAGAAACAGTAGCAGAAGCAAAAGCAAAAGTAAAGTTGAAGCTGAAGCTGTAGAAGTGGGCGCCAAAATTGTGGCAACAATGTGGCCAATGGATGAGTGGCTGCTGTTGCCAAATCTCAGTGAAGTCGGCAAACGAATTCCGCACTCAAAAACCTAAGCTCAAAAGCTGTTTTCTCTATCAACGTGACACTTGAAAGAAAGACAGCAACAGAGATAGGAGAACGATAGAGAAAGAGAAAATTACAGAGCAAAGGATTGAGTTAAGGTTAGAGACAGAGAAGGATTGATCTGTTGTGCATTAGCTGACAACTAGATAAACTAAAGGAAAGGCAACAAAAGACATTGACAACGTCATCATCATCAACTGCTGCCTCAACACAGAGCAAGGGAATACCCTTAACGAAAATATATATATACATATATATAAATAGTTATATACATATAGGGAGGATTAAAAGCGGAAGGACATCCTTGGAGTCATTGCTTTAACTCCAACCATTCGACATTCTCTCTTACTCCCAGTGCAATCGACATGGCGTTGCAAGGACAGACGTTCTGCTTCTTCTCTTCAGCTGGATTTATCGCTTGCTCAGCAATCGTTCTGCTTTGCAGTTCCGGTAAGTGAAATATGGTTTCTCCCAATGAAAAAACAAAAAAAAAAACCCCAAAAACAAAAACAAAATGAAAACAAACTGAATACAATAGAATACTGAAAGGGAGTTGCATAGCATAAGAGAAGAGGGCAGGGAGAGTGTATAACGAGTCATTCAAATACCAAAAACTGTTTATTCATTTATTCATTCACTCACTCACTCACTCACTCACTTACAGTTGGTCAGTCAGTAATTCATTCAAGCAAACGGATGAAGTCCTTATTTTACTTCATTCAATTTCTGTTTCTGTCTCTTTTACCATTTATATTTCTATTTCTACTTCTCTTTCTATTTCTCTTTCTATTTCTATTTCTATTTCTATTTCTGTTTCTATTTCTGTTTCTGTTGCTGTTTCTATTGCTGTTGCTGTTGAGTGTTGACGTTGCATCTGGCAATGAAAATGTTGTGCGAGGCAGTTTTAAAACGATTTCAGAAACCTTCTTTCTTTTGCCTATACCCATTATATACAAACACACACACATCCAAAAACACTTTTACACACACACACACACACACACTTGTAAGCAAGGGCAAGACGTAGATTTTAAACTAAAGCTACCACTTCAATATTGCAATCGAGCAACAGCAACTGTTGCAAGTATACACAATTGCAAGTAGAACTTCAGTTAATGCATTTTGTTGCACAATAACATAAATATTTTTGCTTACTTGCACTCCCCATACTCGTTTCACACCCGTCCCCTCCTTTCCTTACAATACCACTGCAATACTGGTTGCTCCACTTGTATTTTATGAGCATGTTGCAAGCAACAGCAAAAACCAGTTACAAATTAACGCCCAGCTCAGTACCGCCTTGTACCGCCTTCAATTCGCAAAAACTCGACACAAATTGTACCAGAAAATATATTTATGCATTTTCTGTGCTAATCCATGAGAATGTTTAACTTATGCAGGATATTCATGCTAAAAAGGATAAAAGCATAATGCTTTACACACAACCACAAACTCTCTTACCATAATACATTTCAACTCTTTCGGCGCCTAGGACCTGTTGAGAATTATAAGTATATAAAAAACTTTTGAAATTCACTCTGTGCATAATATTTTTCTTTTTCCTCTAAACCAAAAAAAATGGTTTTTTTTTAGAGATTAAAAGGTTTTTCAGCCAAAACCTCTTGTGCTCACAGTAAGTTCAAACCAAAGCTGCGACAGATGATCGTAAAGTTAATGATCTTTATAGAATATAAGTGCTCAATCAATCACTGAAAATTTATTATTAGTTACCTTTTGTTCTTGGTCAAGGCAAAGGGACTAAAAATGCAGAGCTCCAGATAGGGTTGCCAACTTCTTTATAAAGTTAGAAAGTATATTAAGATCAGAGAAAAGCCAAAATAAAGTATAGTTGGGAATATAACAGTATCTAATGTAATTTATGATGTTCATCGGTATACACAGTATTTTGAATATAATTTTTTTTTTTTTTCAAAAGTTAAAAGTATTATTTACTCGAAAACAGTAAAATACTCTTTATGGTTGGCAACCCTAATACCAAATAACATTCAAGTCGACTCATTGTAAGTGCTCACATAATAAACTGTAAGAGTTCACAGGGTAATTCATGAAGGAATAGTTAGCTGGAGCTTTAGCTCCTAAAATTTTTCTCAAGTTTCTTTAAGTCATTTTGGGCACACTGTTTTAACTATGATCTAGTGAAGTTACTATATATACACTATAACTCACTTTAAAACATATTAAAATCTAGTAGATCTAATGCATATATTCTACGACAATTTTCTGTTCTCTAGGCAGTTTATCTTTTTGCCTTAAAGAGCTTATTCCAGGACCTTAGTCCTTTTAACGCAAGTTCCAAATTCTTTCTGCAGCTTAAGCCCAAAATTTGCTGCAATATTTAAGGTAAATTATTTCGCTTTTACATCAATAATTAAGAGCACTTTTCACAATAAAGAAATTTACGTGTAATGTTTCAGGTTAAAAGAAACACACAATGAATCTGATTAAAAATAAATTAAAGGATTGTTTTTTGTTGGCTGTAATTCGATAGTGTTAAGAGTGCAACATATATATATATATATATATTGTATCTTATTGATATATATATATATATGAGATATAAAAACTTATTGTAATAAAATGAAAACCTTTGGAAAATTTCGATAAAATCAATAAATATTTACATAAAGCAAAAGCAAGGAATAATACCTGCAAAATTTATATACTATATATATAAAATTAAAGCAATAATAGAAAAAATACTAGTGTAATTCATACGAAAACTACAGTCAAATAGTTAAGCAGAGATTAAACCTTGTCTTACTTATTTATATCTCTTCCGACTATATGTAGTTTAATTATATATAGCTAGCTATGTAGATATATCAAAATAAAATAGTATATTTCAACTATGCTTGCTCTGTCTTACTTTTTTATCCTCTCTCTCTCTCTCTCTCTCTCTCTCTCTCTCTCTCTCTCTCTCTCTCTCTGTCTCTCTCTCTCTCTCTCTCTCTCTGTCTCTTTTTGTCTCTCTCTGTGTGTTCGTTTTCAGTTTTAATATTAAAAAACAATACAAAAGTCAAATGTTTCGCTACATTTTGCAGCCATAAAAAATACACTGCAATCGGTTACAGCATATGACAACATTATGACACGTTCAGCACAGTTATGTAAGAGTATAAATCTAAGAGAGTAATAATTCTAAAGTCAAGTATGATCTATATAAAAATATATCCTATTTAATGAGTGAAAGATTTAAACTGAAACGGCGCAATATTACACAAAAAATAAAGCGAAAACTTTTAGTTGCAATTGAATTCTGCTGCTGGTGAAATATATATACATATATATATATATATATATATATTGTATCTTATTGAGTCTTACATATATATTAGCACAATTTCAATATGCTGCTTCAACGATTTATGTGGTTATGGGGTTTGTTTCAGAGAGAGGGAGAGAAAGAGTGATAGAGATGAAGGCGTTACGGAAAATTGCGAGCAGAACAATCAACTTAGCTCACAATGTATGTGTGTGTATGTGTGTGTGTGTAGGTGTGGGTGTGGGTGTGTATGTATGCAGTCTTGTGTGGTTATGTGTGACTTGTGCTGCCTGATGTTCTGGTTTATGATACCATTTAACCCAAGGGCTGTTTTGACAAATTGTGCAAATTATTGTGTTAAATTTGCCCTTGAGGTAAAAAATCACTTTGACATAGCGCAATGCCAGCGTATATATGTATATTCATTTTTCTAAATGTATATTGATGTGTGGGTGTGTTTTTAGATGATTGTGTGTGCGTCTGTGGGTGTGTGTGAGTGTGTGTATATGTTACAAGAGTTGCCAATAAATGTGTCAAATAGAGCCGCGAGGCAATGAAATAACACGACGCGCCTGACAAATCGACTAACGACAATGATGAAGGCTTAAAGCAGCTGTTTGCATTGGTATTAGTATTGGTGTTAGTCTTTAAAGGCCAATGCCATATTGTGTGTAGTGTATAGTGTTGCATGCAATGCCAATAATTGCGCTAGCTTCTATATATATATATATATATATATATATGTCTATACATATATATATGTATGCAGTTAACTTTGTGTTGGGGCAACTTTTTGGGATCCTAAGAACTTCCAAACGATTTCGTATGCAGCGTTGACGTGACTCGCATTAACATTGCACACGTGTGCCACGCCCACATACCTCTAATAGACACACACATACCTAAATATATAGGAAGAAAAAGAGTCTCACCTTAATGCATTGCACTGTTGCTTATTATCGAAATTGTATATGCCACAAAACTGCAGCTCGAACTTCCTGACTTTACATCGACTTCACTACAACAAACACAGCATTTTTGTGCGGTTTCTTCGTCCTTTGCGTTTGCAAAAGTTTTTCTTTACCCTTCAACTTATTAAGATAGTTGGTTAGTTGGTTAGTTGCGCGTCTAGACGCTTTTTAGTCAAATTATGGTTTTTAAGCCTTTTCCTTCTTTTTTTCTTTTACTATTTCAACCTATCCTTAAAACATTTATTTTTTTGCTTATTTCTATTCTAAGCTAAAAAACAAAATCGACTAACTAACTTCTTCAACACCCAAATACCTGTTTCTTTCTTTTGTGCCTCTTTTGCCGTTTACTGAAAACTTAACATGAGCTTTTTGTTACCACAATTATATTCATGTGTATGTCATGTAAGAGCGTGTGTGTGTATGTGTGTGTGTCTGTTGGCATGTCAAGAAATTGTCAGTTAGAGAGGTAGAGAAAACAGAGGTTTTACATGTACCCTGGGGCATGCAATCTGTGCTGTAACCCTCTCAACCACCTCCAAAAAAAACAATAGCATACTTTTTAGTGCTGACGTTGTTTGTTTTGTTTCCTTTGTGGACCTTGGTGACCTTTCGAACCACAAATCTGTTCAGCTTCTAAATAAGACGAAGGTTTTTACCTGTACAATATAAAAAGTTTTACTTTGTGTGTGTGTGTGTGTGCGTGTATGGGTAGATGTGTGTGTATATTGATACAGTATATACCGGTTATATGCAAGACCTATAATGCAGAAAAATTTTAGCATATATTCGATATTTCCTTTTAAGCAATCATGAGTTATATGCAAATATGTTGTTTTTAAATGTGTATTATAAATAAACAACAGGATTAGAAGTCTACATAAATATATTATATATATAAAATGAGATCAAAAATTTTAATATTGCTGTCCTACAGCTTATAATTTCTTTAAAACCGATAAAAATTTATATGAACTGATTTCAAATTAACGATTTTTAATTGGTTTATAGACAATTTTTTCTTATAAGCAATTTTTTGCATTTATGAGGCTTAATTTAAAAATAAATAAAATAAATAAAAAAAAAAAAAATAGTTTCATGATGTTCAAAAATAACATAATTTTGCATTTAAGCAATATTTGTATATAAACTCTGCATCTTATAACCGATATATAATGTATAGCGTTTTTAAGCAAGTTTTTTTTAGCCGCTTTTAACGAAACTTTTACATTATATATTTTTCACTTAAATTAGCCCTAACTCTGCCAATTTTTGTCCGATTTTAAAAGAATATACTTTTTTTAGAGTCCTGTCGAATTCAATTAATTTTATTCAAATCAGAGTCATTAAAAATTTTTGCAATTTTTGCAGTGTTACCCATTGACAAAATTGCAAAAAATTCAAAAAATGAAGTTTTAACTTCAAATTATGTTATGTATTAAATGTTTTGTAATAAGACGGTTAGTTTTATTTATTGATTTGTAATCACACAGTTTATTGTTTTAAAGCACGCTCGTTTTTATTGCCTTCTACACAACGACTGATTCGTATAACTTACGGTAACAGCTAACAAGTTAGCCGATCGAAAGGAGAGTCGCCTTGCGTACGAATTTAAGATCGCTCACCGAGAGAGCCGTTTGTATGATGGTGTATTTGTGATAAGTTCGTCTCTGTCTTACTACAGTTATGAATATAGTCGATATTTGATATACAAACACATACAGTTTTATTTTAATATATTTTACGAAAAGGATCTTCGTATCTTGAGTACAAAAGTTCTATAATTAAGTAACAAAAGCAAAGAAGAAAAAAGAACTTACGAAACAAATAGCAAAAAGATCTAATTCACGTACAATTCATATAGTTCTCAGTAAGAAACGTGTAATGGCATAACAAGAGAGGGGGGGGGGGGGGGTTAAGATGCAATGTCATAGAGAATAAAGTTTTGCTGTTAACTCATCGCGTGAATCGCCCTTTTGTTTTGTTTTTTATTTTTTTTATTTTAAATCTATTTAATAGTTATTTTGTTGTCTCTTTTTTTTTTTAAAATTACTTTAGAGTTTTCAGTGAATAAACGTAAAATGAAATTGGAATTTTATGTGAAAAGCAACAAAAGGAATTTCACTTTGTTTTCATTTTTGAAATGATGCCACAAAATAGCTTACAAAATGCAAAATACAAACACAAAATAAAAATTTACTTATTTAACCATTGCCAAAATATTTTAAGTGTTTTTTTTTCTATTTGTTTTTCTTTTGTGTCTCTTTTTTTGCTTTGTTTTGTGGGAATATCTTAAAAACAAAAGAAAACCAAAACAAAAAAAACTTTTACAAAAATCATTTAATGTCCTTCTCCAGCCGCCGGAAGCAATTGCTGCTGGTAATTGAGTGTTGAATGTGTGTAAAACTGTATGTAAAAATGTAAATTCTTTTTATTCTCTATTTATCTGTTGAATTTACTTTTGGTTACAACATTAGAAATACAAAAGAAACACACACACAATACACAATAACTTATTACTAACACAACTACAATTCAACATTCAAATTTTATTATTTAATTTAATAAACAAATACAATTGATTGAAATGATTTGATTGAACTTTAAGTAAATAAAAGAAATATTATAATTTTTAGCTAAATTTACTTATACCCTTTCCAAGGATATTCAACACAAGTTCAATTAGTCAATTACTTATAAAACAACAATAGCAAAATAAAACAAGTATACGCCGTGTGTCCTTTCAATTTAAGATATCTTAGCAAATTGTTTGCAGCTGAGCTGATCCTTCAGTCCAGCTGCAGACTGTAATCCAGCAGATCGAAGTATAAGCAAGTGGGAGTAGTAGCAAACCTACCAATTGGTCAGAACTTTTACACAAAGTCGATACACTTCTGCTCAAAACTATCTGAGAACAGATGCAAAGGACATAGCTTGCTTCAACTGAACTGTTTGAATAAGTAAAGCGTTAAGTGTAAGTTAAGTATAAACTGGAAGTCGCATTTTTAACTTTATATTTCTAACTGAGATAAGGTGTTATATTAGTTTTTAGATAGTTCCAAAATAAATTCTAAAAATTCAATTGAAAAAGTTATCCTCTACAGGCAGAATCGTCATCTGAACAAAAGCGATGATGATGTTGCTGATGATTACGATGTTTCACATACAATAAACACTAATTAACCTAGTGGCAGCACTTAAGGCCACATAAGTACCATCTAATGTCCGCAAATGAAAAACAATTTTCCAACCAAAAAACCAAAATTGAAACCAAACACACAAAACCCAAAAACAAAAAAAAAAAGCAAAAACAAAAACGCAACTTTAGGCAAAACCCCAACCAAGAAGCAATCCATTGGGAGCTGTGAGTTGTGGCTTGAGGTAGACATAAGACCAAAGTTATGCCCGTCAATCTTCGGAAAGGCGACAGTTTGATAAACTGAAACGTCGACAAGGACTGCGATGGATCCTTCAGATACTCTCAGATACTAATCAGCGTTCGTTGAGCGCTTAACAGGAAGTCATAAATTTTGCCACGACATGCCAGCCTGTGTGTGTGTGTGTGTGTGTGTTTGTGTAAATGTGAATGTGTATGAGTATATGTGGATATATGTGTGTATGTGCATCGCGCCCTTGTCTAGAAATTTTAATTAAAAGCGATGACATAGCGAGTAATTCGATATCAGAATGTCGCCTATTAATTTTAAGGACATTTCCTTTATTGATTCTTTGTCAATATTATATTGAACCCATAATTTACACATAAAAGGGCTGTATATAGTTTTGTCTATATCTAAATATATATATATATATATATATATATATATATATATTTAGATATATATGTATATACATATTTGTGCAAGTGTGTTTGTTTGTGCGTGCCATTGCGGTTGATTCCCATTGTCTTTGGATAAGGGATTTAACTTTGCCTTTTGCCCGTCTTTGTTTGCCTCCATTTGTATGTGGCGTGTGTTGCATTCATTTTGACTTTAGCTCGACAGGAGCGGACTTTGTTTATAACCTTTGAGGCGCCATATAACTTAGGCTTACTTATGAACATATAAAACATATTTATACTTTTCTAAGAATCAAATATAAATAAATAATAAATAATAAATAATAAATAATAAATAATAAATAATAAATAATAAATAATAAATAATAAATAATAAATAATAAATAATAAATAATAAATAATAAATAATAAATAATAAATAATAAATAATAAATAATAAATAATAAATAATAAATAATAAATAATAAATAATAAATAATAAATAATAAATAATAAATAATAAATAATAAATAATAAATAATAAATAATAAATAATAAATAATAAATAATAAATAATAAATAATAAATAATAAATAATAAATAATAAATAATAAATAATAAATAATAAATAATAAATAATAAATAATAAATAATAAATAATAAATAATAAATAATAAATAATAAATAATAAATAATAAATAATAAATAATAAATAATAAATAATAAATAATAAATAATAAATAATAAATAATAAATAATAAATAATAAATAATAAATAATAAATAATAAATAATAAATAATAAATAATAAATAATAAATAATAAATAATAAATAATAAATAATAAATAATAAATAATAAATAATAAATAATAAATAATAAATAATAAATAATAAATAATAAATAATAAATAATAAATAATAAATAATAAATAATAAATAATAAATAATAAATAATAAATAATAAATAATAAATAATAAATAATAAATAATAAATAATAAATAATAAATAATAAATAATAAATAATAAATAATAAATAATAAATAATAAATAATAAATAATAAATAATAAGTAATAAATATTAAATAAATAATAACATAATAGTAAATAAATAATAGTAACTGTGCCCTCCTTTAAATCATTAATGCGCACCTGAAATTAAATTAGTTATTTTGGGGCGTGTTGCCTTCTGATGCGGGAAGCCGAACACTCATACAAATAGACACACACATATACACTTGCACAAATACATATATGTATATTATATGTGCGTATAATGTGTGTGCGTGACTGTTCTTGTTTGTCATTTCGTAGCCACTTTCCATGATGAACAAACATCAAGTATAAAGCAAATGATGACTGTTTATCCTTTATCCTTTATCCCCTTTCTTGTCGCCTTTCAACTTTATTTTCATTTTGATTTAACGTTCGTAATTACAACGATAACAAATCTGGCTTGCTTTAGTCATCGCAGCGCGTTAGTTATCGATAAGTGGACATGACGTGACAAGACGATACGAAATGAAGGCATTAAAGGAAAGCGGCGGGAGGGGAAGAGAGGATTTATAATAGAATGGCATATTAAATATTGGCAATATGCAGAAACCGTAAACTTTAGTTTATTAACTCCTTTTTGTGGGTTAATTACGTACTGTGATTGGTTTCTTGGTTATATTAAATGGTAAAAAGGTGACTAGGAGAAGAAGGAAACAAGGAAAAAGGGGAAAACCACAAAAACTGATTCTAAATTAATATTCAAATCGTTTCCTAATAAATGACAACCAAATGAATGCTAAAATTTTATTTAAATTTCTACATTTAATTTGCTTAAAGCAAACCACAAGGGAGAAAACGAAGGACAGCTGAAAGAGAGGGAAAGTACCAAACCTTAACTAAAAAAAATCTTAAGATTTGAGTGGAAACCTTCTAAATTGCATTTGCAAATTGCGAAATTTAAAAACTTTAAATGAATTTACTTTGAGCATAAAAGACATTTGGGTAAATGCAATGCCAATTAGAATTTAGGGATATGAAACTTGTCTGTTAAGAATTGAAGTTAAATTCAAGATGAAAATTCTGGAATACCCTGAATGAGTTTTATTTGAATAGATAATGAAACTGCGACAATCTGTCTATAAAGCATCTAACAAAGTGGCGACAATCGGTCTGTCCGTCGGTCTGTTGGTCATACAATTTTGTGTGTCGATATCATGGAGAGAGACTTGGAGAGAAAATCCAAAGAAAATGCAGGGAAAGGAAAAAGGGAGAAAAAAAATTTAAACGGAAGCGAAACAAAGGGAGGGGAATCGGAATCGAAATGTGGCCCAAAAAACTGTTATAACAATAAATTAAGTTGCTGTTGCAGCATAAAACCAAATTGCCAAATGACTTAAGGCGCACTTGGGAGGGCAAACGCAAGAGAGAAAGAGAGAGAGTGAGGGAGATAGATGGAAAAGGGAGGATTTAGATTTGGTTTTGGTTTTTGGGTTTGGCGTTTTCCTAACACCCTCCCCCTACCACCACTTATAAAATGTGCAATCTGTTGACGAATCAACAGAGATGAACGAATCGAATTGAGACTAAAAACTATTACAGTGCTAGAAAACTGTCTCGCAACAAAGAGTGTGAGCAGAGATAGAGAGCAAGTGAGTGAGGGGGAAAAAGTTGGAAGATATTGTATATGGTGGGGATGCCAGATAGGATGGGTTAAATAGGCGACCCATTTGGTAATGCCGTAAAACATTCTCAAGTGTTTTTTATTGAGGGCTTTGTGCCATTTTTCGGTTTGGCTCTATTCGAAAGGCCAATTTAATAGCATACTTTACTGCTAAAGAGACACAAAAACACAACAACAACAACAACAAGAGCAACAACAACAATAACAGGATGAATAACAAAACAACAACAAGGCAACAAATATAACCACAAAATTCGCGACAAACAAACAAAATGAAGTGACGCCAACTCGCGACTAGCAACTTGCGACTTGCGCTCGCTAACCAAACGGACGTTCATTGTTATTTTAAGAAAAGCAACACGACTAACCGTCAACCTCTCCAACTACACCTCCCCCCCCACTCTATACTGCCCATCAGTGCTAACAGTCTTAGTATCTTACAGTCTTCAAGTTAAACAATTTTTGAACAATTAAACCACAAACTTAATACTCTACTCTAAGCAAAGTTAGGTACCTCATTACTTATGCTATCTTAGTCTCTCCAATACTTTCCTATAATTGAATGGATCTATAACTAGTTGTATTCCTCTATTCATATACTGTAATCGTAATGATCGGGTAATCTTTTATGTATGGTACAGCTTTTGCTGTACCATTAGCATCTCGCGACATTTTCTAACGCCATCCCAAAGACTAGTCTGATCTCTATGTGAAGGTGACTCCAAGAGCAATAAAATACGGCTCTGTATATACGCAAAATCTTCAGCAAATCTTCAGAGTTCTAAGCGCTACCGTAACGTAGGGTACTCGTTACATATCTGTATCTATAAACCTGCTGTCATTAGATTCTATAACCACATATTTACTGTCTTCTTCGAGCAATTATGTGATCCCAATCAATGCATGAAATACAGTGGGGTACCTGTGGTACTATAACCAATTGTGTTAAAATTAGTTTTATTTTTAGATTTTCTATCTAGTTTGACTTAAGGTAAGTAGCAAAAGGTCGCTACTTTCAACTGTATTCTTAAAGTTCCTGCAGAACCGGGCAAAAGTTAAGGCTAATCTTACCACAAACCTGTAATGTAAGGACAATATTTGAATACTTTCAGGCAGTTATAGGATCGCTTGAACAACTTAAGTACCCATACATGCGGTAGTAATCGGTGTGGTACCTAAAGCAACTATAGAAAGTGTACCAAATCGACTAAGCAAGAAAATGGAACTTACTTTCTGTTAGAGTATTGGCAAAAGAAGAAGACGTAGCATAATGCTTGTAGCTGTGCAGGAAGCAGCAACGATTCCAACGACTCCCTTTCTCAACTTCCGTTTTGGCTTGCAGCAATTTCTTTTGGCTTTATTGCCCCTTTACCCCTATACCGTTCGTTTCCCCATCCAAGCTATGACTATCCTCCTATCTACCTACTGTTTGCAGCAGAGTTCACATTCCACTATGCTGGCCAACGAATGAGTGTGCTACCCGCCGCGGCACGACGCATATAGCATAAATTTTGAATACTCTCAAAAAATATAATGGCTGACGAGGTTGGGGCAGAGAGGGGTTTAGTGGAGTGGAGTGAAGTTATGGTTGAGGCTAAAGGAGGATTGGATTGGGTGGGTTTTTGGTCCAAAAGAAAAATAGCAAAAATTGTCTGTCGCTTGATAAAGCGGAAGCAGAACTTGCCCATAAACGAAATGTGGCAACTGAGTGTAAACTTTATTGGCGCCCGACTGCCTGGCGACGTTGGTGATGGCTATAGCGATGCCAATTCTGAGGGGGTTGGGTTATGGTATAGTATAGTATGGCTATGGCGACATCGTTGCTAGGGCATACAGCCACACTCATATCCACATTCACATTCACATTCACATCCAAAAAATAGTAACACAAAAAAAAACCCGAAGAAGCAGAAGAAGCGTTTACCATGTTGAACGTTGACTCATGCGACACGCATTTGGTTGCCCCAGACAGTTGGCGGCGATGGCGTCTCGATGGCTAGCCCGACTTCTACCCCAACTACTCCCCTATACTTGACTCTCCTATAACTGCCACGTCTATAAAGTAAAGAAGCTGCTTGTTTGTTTTGTCTGCCTCATTTCTCACTTGGTCCACCAGTCCATCCATTCGTCCTACTGTCCGTCCTACTGTCTGCCTGAGTGTCTGCCTGTCTGTGTGTCTGTATGTCTGCCTCTCTGTCTGTCTGCTCCATAAGGAAGTCTTACATTAGTTGATTTCATGCGCTGTTTACATTGGCAGCGAATTATGCGCAGTGAAAAGCCAAAGATTTGGCTGCCAACTAAGCGGATGCTAGCCTGAAACCCCAACCTCCTGAACTCTCTACCTCCTGCAGGGAGACAAGGAATGGGCGCTGGGCAAACCTAACTGAGTCTATGACTTGCTTCCTTGGCCTGGTAACTAGGTGTCATTGAAACAAGTTACGAAATTTTGCATGTGTCTTAGATTTTGGATCATCGAGATCGGGAAATGTATGCCAAACGGGGGAAACTCCAACTTCGAGGAGGTACAGTTTCGGGTAAAAGGAGCAGAGAGGCTACTTTAGTTGCTTGGCCGCCAAGTTGCATGTGTAAAATGAGACTTTACTGTAGACAAATTTCTACAGTTATCTATGCCAGCGTCGGCTACTGTCGTAGCACCATCAAAGTGTAAGAAAGGCAGAGAGATAGAGAAACGGAGGGAGGAAGAGGGAGAATTGTAGATAACCGTATGAACGTATGGGTTGGGGTGAAAGTGGTTTTGTCAGCTGTATAGTATGGCGATGGCTTAAAGCTTTTGGCACATTAATGCATTTCTTTTCTGTTATTGTCTCGCTCACACACACACACACACACAGATATATAAATAAACTCTGTCTCTTTCTATTTATGTCTCGCTCTCTCAATTCCTTTTTATCTAAACTGAAACGTTTTCCTTTTTGTTTGCATTTCGCATTTGCAGAAGTCCTGTCCAGCTGGGAGGAATGGTGGACATACGATGGCATTTCCGGTAAGTTCTCTTTTATTTTCTTACAAATATATACGTATTCACATTCACACATACACATATATAAGCAAAAACAAACGTTTTGAATAATATTTCAGATAAAATGCACACAAAACCAAACTGCATTTGAATTTAAGAAACTGACTAAAAAGTTCACACCAAAAATAAACAACAACAATGAACCAAAAAAACCAAACAAAAATAATTTAAAGAAATTTTTTAAATTTTATGCAGAAGATTAAGCATTGGTCATTTCTATGAGTCGGAAAAAGCCTCAAGTGAGTTCAATGAACCCAATCATCATATATGAAAAGGGAAAGCAATAGAAAAGTTTCCCCTGAAAATAACTAATAGATTTATTGGTGACTTAACAACTGATCTGTTTTAAAAAAAGAGCTTCAGTCTCAACTAAGCATCCCGGAAAGATCTTGTTCTGAACGTTTTGTTCTCCCTGTATCATACTTCTTAGGGACACCATGAAGGTGTCAGGGAAGGTTGGGAAGGTTAGAACATAAGCAACAATGTTGAACAAAAAAGCTTAAAAGAAAGAAAGAACTGAAGAAACAATTATGTAAGAATGCCAACAAGAAGGGAAAAAAAAGAAGATAGAAGAATCAAGAGACTGGAACAGACACAGAGACAAGGAATAAAGAAGAAAGAAAGAGACGAGCAGTAACTGCACAACAATTCGTAGAAGAAATGAAAACAAAATTCAAATCTTACCAAATGCAAAATTTGAATGTAGTTGCTGAATTTTTGTTATACTTTCTGGTGGTGTGTGTGTGTGTATGTCCTGTCCCATTTGTATTGGTGGTCCTGTGGCTAGTTTTGTTATTATGCCGCGTGGTTGCAACAAGAACGCATTTTTATTTATGAGCCACAGGAACAACCACAACAACAGGCGGCAGGCAACAGAAAAAGCAAAATACAAAACCGGCAACAAATGAATGAGTAAACGAACAAATGCACGAAAGAATGAACGAATGGGTGAATGATTGAATGAATGAATGCATTAAAGCAAAACAAAAATGAACGGCAGCAGCAACAACAACAGCAGCAGCAACCCTTGCTACAAAATGATGCAAAGACGAGAAGCGCTTTTAAAACTTTGTTCAAAGTAAATGCCTTTAATTTGTATGCGTGTGTGTCTGTGTATATACGTGGGTATTTGTGTAGGTGAGAAACAACTATAAACACAGATAGACAAAAAGACAGTTAAACAATACCCATTACAGTGTAGCAGCAAATTCAATGTTAAATCTTGCAGGACATCAGAGGTCTTTCCAAAATATTCTTAAAAGTTATTCCGAAGGATCATTCGGAAAGCAGGAAAGTTTTTGGCAGTAGCTTAGATGCTGAACACTATTGAACTTTGTCCATTAGAACAATAACTGGAATTTTTACAGCGAGAATAGTTGTCCCTATGAATTTAAAAAGGAGCTGAAAGCAAAAGGCGCACAACAGAGGGCTTCAATGAGATGAACGAGCGGTTTCTTGGGAAGAGAAGAGATCCGCACGAATAGCAATGGTATCCGCAGTTGCATAAATAATCTCGGGTATAGTTTTCCAACTAGAAAAAATGATTGCAGGCAGGAAACATTCCCTCGCTTCACGGATAGAAAGAGAAAAATTCTCAGAAAAAGCTCACTACTATCCATAGTAAACATCCCTGTGGATAGTAGCGAGCTTTGCGCAGAGATATCCATAGATACCCATAGGTAGAAAGGCATTCTAAAAGATATGTAGAAGTGCCACTGATAAAGTGATAGGAAACCTCTTCGCATACACGAAAATACTGTAAGAATTTAGGTCCTTACACACAGAAGCGATCGATCTTGATGTTGAGGACATGCACAGAAAACAAGGAATACAATTTGAGCAATCCCTAAAGGAATATTCATTCGAATGCTAATTAAAGAAAGACTGTAACATTTCAATGAATGATTAACATCTCTTTAGAAAATTTAAACAGTTGAAAGTTCAATGATATCATGGATATCCCTGAAGTGTTAACATGACTGACAATTGATCAAATAAATAGGTTTCATCTCAGTCTTAAAATTTGTAATATTCTCTGGTCAATTTGGGATGAAGCTTCATTGTCTGACATTTTGGTGGGGCGAGGAAGGTGTAAATGCTATAGACAATTTGTGAGATATTTTTTTTCGTAAATAAATTCAATGAAAAAAATATTTAATTTTCCATAGGGACAAATATCAGTCTTTATAGTTCAACCTCTGTATAGCCTTTGACCTCTCGACCCCTGAGTGTATAAGCTACTATCAAAATGCTGGCATTCAACATTTTGTATTGTTTTGAAAAGTTTCGACAGTTTGTCTGTCACATCAAATTGAACATTGGCAACACTCACAGCACATGCTCATACACATATACAGACACACCACACAACAACAACAACTAGAATAACAATAACAAAACACAACTATCGCTTACCTAGACAGAGAACAGAGAAAATAAAAGTAGAGAGGGAGACTCATGAGAGGGAAAGAGAATACAAAAAGTGGAAATGGTGGGTTATAGTACACACACGCACACACACACTCACACACAGACCCATCCACACTAGAAAGTAACTCCCTTTGGATCATTTAATTGCTATTTAAACTGACGGACATACAGTGCTGCTGCAGCAGCAACAACAGCAACAACAGCAGCAGGACAACAACGAAGAGAAGCTTATGAAATTTCATTTCGTATTTGAATTGTCAACCCATTGACTCTGCCCCCTCATACTGCAGCAGGAGCCGCAATTCTTTCCATTTCGCGCTGTTTGCATTCGAGAGGCGAATAGGACACGTTTTCCATTTCAGGAGCAGCCTGAACAACCGATTGACAGTCAGTTAACTCTCATACTGTGAGGAATGCTGCTGTCTCGTATACTCTAAGCCCCACATAACCAAAAACAGGGAGTATACTACGCATATAAAACATATATATAGAATAGGATATGAAAACTCTGCTCTAAGGACTAACAGATAAAGTCTTAAAGAAAATCTGTTAATAATTCATATTAAGAACTTAATTGAGGTTTTCGCTAAGGTATCTTCAAAGCTGTATCACTATTTACAGAGTATTATCTAGGCAAGCAGTAAAATTATTTATATGTGTATGTCATATTTTTTTTTTATTTGTTTTGCAATATATTTGCAATGCACACACAATTACAAATACATTTATATATATATAAATATATTTGTGTGTTATTTGCAGGTCCAAGCTTCTGGGGTCTCATCAATCCGCAGTGGAACATGTGCAACAAAGGACATCGGCAGTCGCCCATTGATGTGGTGCCCGATAAGCTGCTCTTCGATCCAAACTTACGACAACTGCATATTGATAAGCACAAGGTGAATCAATACAAGCCCCAAACCCAATTGAAACCCATTGAGAGTATAACTCTTTTTCTTACTGTACTATACCCTCTACCTACTCATGACACGACTGCGATGATATCGTCTACAGGTTTCCGGGACTCTGCACAACACGGGTCAATCACTCGTCTTTCGCGTGGACAAGGATACAAAGCAGCATGTTAACATATCCGGAGGTCCTTTGGCATATAAATACCAGTTTGAGGAGATTTACATACACTACGGTACCGAAAACAGTCGCGGCTCTGAGCACTATATACAGGGATACAGTTTTCCCGGCGAGGTAAATACCACACATAGAAACTACCCTGAAATTTAATGTTAGATACTAGCAAGAAATGTGGCGAGTTACGTTTATGTAATGACTTTCCCCAACATTATACTCTTTATATATAGATACAAATCTATGGCTTCAACAAGGAGTTATATCAAAATATGTCTGAGGCGCAGCACAAGTCACAGGGCATTGTTGGACTCTCGCTGATGGTGCAAATTGGTGAAACACCAAATCCTGAGCTGCGCATCATAACGAGCACATTCAATAAGGTTCTCTATAGAGGTAAGTGTTAAGAATCCTATAATACAAATCAGTTTAAATATATATCTATATAGAAACCGCTTCAATTTTTATATCTTAATCATATGCGCTAAAGCGTCATTGTTCGTGCCGTAGGAGGCATGTGTTCAGCTTTAACTTTAAACAATTATCGTTTTTCCTCTTTTTTCGGTTTGTTTTTCTTTTTTTCGTAGTTCTATTTTTCTATGAACTTCGATGAGTTGTTCGTGTTGTAGGCTTCTACTGTTAGTTGGGGCAACATCATTTCCGTTACGCAAAATGCACCGGAAATGTTGCAACGTTGCTGCACTCTTTCCCTCTCTCACTCTCTGCGTCTCACTTTTTGCGGCCAGCACTTTTATGATGTCATTTCAAAACAGCAAAAGCAACTGCAACAAAAATAACAACAACAACAACTAGAAAAGCAACATAATTATGTGTGGCAAGGTCCAAAGTGAGCCATAAAAATTGCTCGACAGCAGTTGCCGCGAAATTGGCGCCGTGGCGCAAAGTGACGAAAATGAAACCTCGAATTACACTAAACCGACACTTAATAATTCCCTTTTCTTTTTTCAGTTACTTTTTCTGTTTTTTTTCTCTCTCTCTCTCTCTCTCTCTCTTTATATATACTCTCTCTTGCATCTAAAATTCATGGCAGCACCCAATCCTTCAGCCAACAACAACTACCACTGCAATTCAGCAATCCTTCAGTGCTTCCCTGATGGTGGTTTCAGTTTAATAGCCTTTTTACAGGTCGTACAACTTTATGTTGCCCCGTGAAAATGGCCGGACAACCATAGTCAATGCTGCCGACAGTTGCTGGAACTGTTGTTGTTGTTGCTGCAAGTGTTCTTGTTGGTACGTCCAGCAACAACTACTCGTTCCAACATTTTTTGGCTGCCATCTCTTTGGTTTGGCTTCGTTTGCCTGCTGCAACTTGGTTTGACTTGTAAAAAGTGCCAGACAGAGAGAAAATATGCGGCCAATTTCAGTGAAACCAATGGCAAAACTTTAACTGCGCGTAGCCAAAGAACAACGAATCTATGATACACTATATATCGATAACAAATTACACAACGATAAAAGTTAAACTAAAGCAATTAGTAATTCATGTATTTCACATAGAAAATACTTGGCAAAACCTTGTAAACTGATCACAAAACACATAAGAACAAGACCCTACAATTAACTATCGTTTGTTATCAATAGTTCCCAAAAACTATCGAATAATAAACATTGTTTACCAAAACCACACAACTACAATGTGTATGCCTAAGCGATAAGTATACAATTATCGATCGCTATTTTAAGCGATAGTTGTTACCATTTATCGAGTGTATAGTATAGTTTATAGTGGAAATATTTGCACATTGCACGTATCATAGAAACGAAATGTAAAACTAACAATTGTGATGCAAATAATTTTTTCTAGCTTTCCTTTGAATGTCTTACACCAAACCAACACCCCACACTTTAGCTAGAATTTTTGAGTCCTGTGTATGCTTTTGCCTGCTGCCTATTGCTACCCACGTCCTGTTCCTTCATACATTCTGCATAGTGGATTCCTTAAGCATTTCAAGTTCTATTGCTACCGCCTCATAAACCGCGAGGCGCTTCATTTCCGGCTTGGCATAATGATTTGTATGAATGAAGTCAAGCGCTGACGTTCAAGTGACCAACAAGTACATTTCCCTAACCATCCCTTACTCCACACGCCTTCCCATTGTACCTTCACCCTTTCCCCCCACCACCTTAGCACACAAAGCTAGACTGAATTATTCATTAGGTCGCTGCGAGTAGACGTTTTGAATTCATATTTTTTGAGGATAATAAGCGTGCCACCTCCCTCTCTCCTTCTACCTTCGCAGCAGGTAAAGCCCTGAAATTGCAAATGCACCTTGAACTTTGATTTTTTATACCTTACCTGTAGTATATATAGCTTTATGTGCGTGTGTGTGTGTGTATGTTCCAATAAAGTTTATATACATGCAAACATATCAATTGAAATCAATAGTTTAAATGGTTTATGAGACGAGAGCTGAACTTTTCCGACAATTTTCCTATAAATAATCTGCAGAGTTATTTAGGAATTTCATTGTCGAAGGACAAAATTTGATTTCAATCAATTCTTCTACTTATCTCTTACTTATACTTTAATTTTAATATATCTTCAAGTTATCTTTAACTTATATCCTATGTTATCCTCACTTATCTCCTACTTATCTCTTACTTGCCTTTAACTTCTCCTATACCTACCACTGAGTTATCTTGCAATTATCTCTAAGTTACCTTTTACTTACCCCAAACTAATATCTCGTTTATTTTCTCTGATTTATCTACCACATATGTTTTACATACCTTAAACTTATCAACTTATCTCTAACTTAATTCTTACTTACCACAAAATTTCCTTTGAATCATCTCTAACTTATTTCTTGCTTATCTCTTACCTCTATCTTATTGAAGCCTTAATTTCCTTCAACTTCTTATTTACTATTCTCTGACTTATCTCTCATTTAATCTCTTACGTTTCTCATATATCATTTCAGGCTTTTCAACGCCCATACGCCACATATCGGTGAGATCTTTGCTACCGAATACGGATCATTTTATAACGTACGAGGGATCCACCACGCATCCAGGCTGCTGGGAGAGCACTGTCTGGATAATAGTTAATAAACCCATCTATATCACGAAACAAGAGGTAAATACTTTTCCCTTTCAGCACCAAACCCTCCCCATATCTTTCTATCGGGTCAAACTATTTACTAGATAGGATCGTTCGGCTTATAATAGATTTCATTGATTTTACACCAACCGCAAATAATGAAATGCATTTGCGTTTTGCAATTAGGGCCGAGTTTTTATTTATATTTTTATTTTTTTTATTTTTTTACTTATTTTTGTAAAATTTTCTTTTTTGGTTTATTTTCTTTTTTGCATTTTTTTTTTTATTCATTCAGAAAATCGCATAAATGCAATTATAAAATTTCACTCATCAATTGGACATCGGTTTGAACGCGGTTCAGTTGCGGTCAATGCGCTGCTCTGCGCATAATTAAAAAGCAATATTTGGTTAGTTTAATCAATTTGCATATCTATAGCACAAAAACAAGAAGGGTAGGGAGCAAGGAGGAGGGTCGTTATACTACATTATCCTCCTACTACACTAACACAACTCCCTGTCTCTCTCTTTCTCTCTCCCTCTGTCCTACTGTAACTAAGCGACTGTTTAAATACATCGAAACAAAGAACAGTTAGTTAATAATAAAACTTAATAACAACAATACAATATAATTAAATAATAATCCTTTAATAATTTAATCGTTTTGCATAATAAGGCAAATTCCAAGGGGAAAACCTATAACGACGTTCCCCCACACTCCTTTTCCGTTAAATTCTTTTCGCTTTGTATGTATTTAGAGTGCTTCTATTCCATTCCACAAGTGAAGAACAGTTGAACGTTACTGAAGGACCTCCTAGAAGCCTACATTACAGGGTAGTACTTTGTCTGAAACCTTAACGGTTTTTTAATGCTGCCGAACAACGTTTCCTCGGTTAGATTTTTAGGATGGGATAGAAAAGTATGGAAAAGGATAGAATGTGAAAGGATACGATAGGATAAGGTAGAATAGGATAGGATGGGATGAGATAAATTAAGGTAGGATAGAATATATTAGGATTTGATAAAGTAGGATAGAATAAAGATGAGATAAAGTAGGATAGGATAAATTAGGATAGGATAAATTAGGATAAAATAAAGTAGGATAGGATCAAGTAGGTTTGGATAAAGAAGGATTGGATAAAGTAGGATAGGATAAATTAGGATAGCATAGATTAGGATAGAATACAGTAGGATAGGATAGTATAGGATAAGGTGGGGTGGAATAGGATTGAGTGTAGGGTAGAATTCAATCAGATATAACTATATTCTGCTTCTATCCTGTTTATATATAAAAAATATTAATATATAAATAAATTTTTACATAACATTAAATAACCTCTCTGCGTTATGATGTAAGCTTCGACTTGTTAAATTGGAACTGCTATGTACAAATTGTTAGGTTGAAACTGTTAACTTTGAGCTCTGATAGTCCAACGTGTAACATATTATAAATATCAACATTTTAAGTATAACAATTAAGTGTTCATTGAACTAGTTTCAGTTGAGAAACAAAATTTAGTTTTAAAGTAGTTATAAAGAGTTTCATAAGAGCGAACTATATAGAGAGATATAGAGATCTATAGAGAGATATATAGAAATATATAGAGATTTATAAAGAACAGCTCAAAGTGCCTTTTATACCTTATTTCTGTGTATTTAGGGCAACATTACTATAGCATTCTTATACCAATTATATAAATTCATTCATTTGCAAAACTAAATCTCAAAGTCCTTATTTATTAAAGTTGTTTATATAGTTCTTTCCAAACATTATCGATAAACATTTTATCTCATTCTTTTTGCAATTGCTATCATTGTTGACTATTTACCATTTAACCTTGGCTTTTGTTTTATTTTACAGTTATACCAACTCAGACGACTGATGCAAGGCTCCGAGAGTACACCGAAAGCTCCATTAGGTAATAATGCACGACCCGTGCAAAGTTTACACCATAGAACCGTAAGGACGAACATAGACTTTAAGCGTCATAAGGTAAGCACACACAACTATTTATATACCTATATATATATGATTTTGAAACTGCTTCATCAATTTACTATAGCTAAATTTTTAATGCTTATTAAATGAAACACAAAAAAAAATATTATTTTTTATATATATATTTGTATAGAATCAAAATGCATGTCCTTCAATGTATAAGGATATGTACTATCGGGCTAATCGTTGGTCACCTGATACAGGAAATCTGATACGTTGACAACAGCAACCAAAACAGCAACAACATGCACAACTGCAACAATTGCAACAACTACAACAACTGCAACTGCAACAGAGGCTTGCAACGCATTTCGCATTTTTGATGCCACATTCAATTTTTATATTAACGTTTTTAAAACGAGCTCACGATTCGTTTGGCTTGCAACATTCCTACTAAAACGCGACAGCAGCATTAAAAAAGAAACCTGCAACATACAGCAAATTAAATCGCATTAAGAATATGTTTCATTAATAAATAAACTCCAGCAACAAAAACAACATCAACAAACAACAACTACAACTACAACTACAACTACAACAACAACAAAAAGCTAAGCTATGCACACAAAAAAAAAAACCAAAAACAAAGGTAATAAAAGATATATATATATATATATATATATATAAGTCCGGTTATTCGAAGCTTGCATACCCTTGCAGTACTTTCTATTATGTTAGCTATAATATATGGTAAGCCGATCTTAACCAATATCTGTCCAGAATATATACCAAATCAAGCAAAAAGTTTATGAACTTTATTCTAGTTATAAATAAAGGTTTTCATAACGACAAATCGTTCCTATGGCAGCTATCGATATATATTTATCGTATATGTATATATATATATATATATATATATATATATATATATATATATATATATGTATAAAGCTGATTTCGTATAGTATAAACTCTATTATACTTGGACTTGGCAGAAGTAATAGAAAGACTCGCTACTTGCATGCAAGTTGGCACAAGTTTTTGACAGCATTTGTATAAGTCGGTAATACCCCAGTGTTATTTACTTAATAATTTTACTCAGAAATTGTTGCTGCAAGTACCAACAACTTTTGCAACTGTTGAGAGCGAAATTTTTAATGCAATTTCTTATGTTATGCAACAAAATCACTGAAATAATTGAAAGCAAATTTTATTTAATTTAAGCCTTTTTTTTAACAGTTTTACATTTTCATTGGACTACTTTTCATTGTTTATAATCTGCCTATATTGACTATATATATATATATATGATATGATACACTATAATAGTTACGATCTTTGTTAGAAAAACGACTTTAAGTTTGCTTTTCCTAATTTATTTTCAATGTTAATTATGAAATCCTTACTTATCTCTATTTTATATATGCCTTATATTTACATGAAAAATACCTAAAGCAGTGTTAAAATTTTACATCCAAATCAGAAAATCAGCATATATATATTTATAATATATATATATATATATAGTTACTGGCTGCCTTTATGCATAGTTTATATACCAAACTGCAAGGGTGTATAACTCATAAAGGACTAAAGTAATACAAAAAAAAACCAAATGCTTCAAATACCGCAACAGAAAAAATATATATAAAATATTTCATTAAAAAACCGAAAATAAAAACTATAAATAATAATTATAAAAAAAAAAAACTAATTAAATGTCATTAAACAAACATTCATGAAAACAGATAATAATAATAAAGGAAAAAAAAATGAAAAGAAAAACAAAAAAAATAAATTATTATATACCAACAAATACACAAAGCCTAAACAAAAGCATTACACAGACACACACACAACAAAAATGTAATTGAAGTTGTGAAAAATCGTCGATTTGTTGCATAGCTTCAAATTCATTTCAACTGCCCCACACCCCCTTTGGTTATAGTCCAGCGACATAAATTAATTGTTGCCTTTATTATATTTGCGAAATAATTTCATATATATATATATATATAATTTTGGGACTAATTTTACACACACATACACACATATTTATATACATATATAAATTGAAATTTTATTTATTAATTGCTTTGAATTCATTTCATTTTACATTTTATTTATGGGAAACTCTATTGATTATTTGATCCTTATTTGAGAATTTATAAATATTTTTTGAATTTAAGAGAATAATTCTATTTCGTTTAAACAAAAAAAAAAAAGAGGAACAGTAGCAAAAACCAAAAAAGAAAAAAAAACAAAAAAGACTATACAAATGAAGCAAACTAACAAAAACAAAATGAGGCAAAATCTGTTTTATTCGGTAAATAACCGAATATTAAATACCCTTGCAGAATAACAGCTTGATAAGAATTCCAATAAGCAGTTTAATAATAAATAATAATTTGTTTAGAATTGCAGTACTTTTTCGATAACAATCTTGATTACACATCGATTACATTTCGTTTAAGCTTCAATTACATATTGAAAACAGTTGCGATTGAAGTTCGATAGCAAGTCGAAAATAATTTCGATAACAGTTCAATGTAATTTTAATAACTATTTCGATTAAAGTTTTATAATATTTATGTTATAGTTCCCATTAAGATTCGATTTAAAGTTTTATATTTATATTATAGTTTTGATTTTAGTTTCATTACATTTCGATTGCAGATTCGATTTCAATTGAAATACAATTTCGAGTACGATTTGCTTGCGGTTCGATTGCAAATCGCTTTTAGTTTCCAATAAAAAACTCAAATACAATCCAAAACAATGTTTCATTTACGGTTCGATAAAATTTCGATTAGAATTTCATTAGAGTTCGATTACATTTCGGTAACGGTTAAAAGTTTCGATAATATGCAATTCGATCAAATCTGTGCAACAGTTTGAACTCTTAAGAAACAAATTATTAACAGTTCAGCAGAACGATAGTATTTCAATTACATATCAATTTGTCCTATTTCCTATTTGATTTAAGTTCTATTAGTCAATGATAGCTTTAATTCTATGTTCCAAATAATATTTCAAATAAAAAATTAAATTTTTATAAATAAAATCAATTTACAATAAAAATTTCGACCTACTATAAGATGCTATGTATGATCCTTTAAAAATATTCATTGTATAATATATATCTATCGAAAAATTATTTATTTTTATTTTTGGAATTGGTTGGCTTAAATTATTAGGGCTAATAAAAAAATGCTTTTGCAGGGGTAAAAACAAAAATAAAATAAGATTAAAAGAACAAAACAAAACAAAATGAAAATAAAATGAATTTCCATAAACTGGATGGGTGGACAATAACTAAAGAAAACCTAAAGAATACATATAAATATATATACATACATATGTATATATACATATATACAGAAAACAAAACAAAAATAAGAAAATATAAATAATTAAATCAAAAAACCAAAACAAAAGAAAATATTAAGAAATAAAATTAATATTCATATAAAAAATATACACAAAATCGATATATATACATATAAAAAGGAAATATATATACAGACAACTTTGACTACTATATATATATATATATATATATGTAAAAGGAACTACTAGCAACAGATTTGCAGGATGTGCTGAGTATTGAAGTTTAGAAGAAGGCCGAATAAAAGCAAAACAAATCTAAAAACAACTAAGCGATGCAGCAAAAATATGTTGGCAAATTGGGCAGATAATACAATATCTATATCTATATATATATATAAATATATATATATATATGAATCTATATCTATGTACGATTATATATGTTATAAAGCTAAGTACTATGTGGAAACAGCATCAACTAAAAGTTAAGCGCCAGAGAGTAAGAAAAACCCCTAATGCTTGGTATAAGTGTTTATCGGTACGAATCATTAAGTATACATTATAGCAAAGCAGTTATATCGATAGCGATAACGATAACTCAACTATATATATATATATATATATATATAAAATAACATTAGACTAGCGCGTTAAATGCATTAACATAACTTTTAGGCTTATTTTAAGTAGGTGCAAAAACATAATAAATGTAATATTTTTTTTTTTCATGTGATGCAATCGATTAAATCATATATATATATAAATATATATGTATATCGATATATATAAGTCGCCAGTGCTGGAGTGTGTTTAAGTAATTATAGCGCTTCATTTTTTATATAGCCCTTAGCTAATTTTTCTGTTTGTAAATATGTTATTTATTATTAACCAAAAATAAATATATATATATGTGACACTCAAAAAGAAGAGAAACAGAAAGAAAATTTCGTGCAATTATAATCGTTTATCGGAAAATTTCAATTTGCCCCTTGAACAATTATAAAACTTGAAATTTTTTGAAAGAAAAATCAAAAATGATAAATAACACAACAATTAGATATATTAGAGAAAGTGTCTGTTTGTATAGAAAAACGGAAAATGAAATGCGAAAAAAATAAAAAATAAAATAAAACTAAAAACACATGCGACGACTGTAAGTTACTATTGTGCATACATATACATACACATACATACATATATATATCTATATATAATATGTATACATTATATATATTACAATTAAACATATAAAGTGTAGGGAAAACAAAGAGATGTCAGCAAATAAATTATTGACAATTGCAAACAAAAAAAAAAACACAAAGCAAAACAAAGACAAACAAAAAACCATTAAAAATGCAACTCTCTATTATTTCCCTCTAAGAACGACAAAAAAAAAAAAGAAAACAAAATGAAATGCAAATTAAAACATTAAACATAAAACAAACAAAAAAAACAAAAAATTAAAAAAAATACACACAAACAAAACAACAAAATGAATAAAAACAGAAAGTATTATGTGAAAAAAAAAGAAAGAGAAAATAAAAATAAATATAAAAATGAAATTAAACGAATTTTTATGCGTTTTCTTTACCTTTTCCTACATATAATATTTATATAATTTAATTTAAATTAGGTATTTTAAGGGTTAAATATAAATTGAACTAGTTCACGAATAATTTTGGAATTAGTTTAACACCCAAGTGAAATCAAATGCAGTAGAAATGACTTTCTTTGCTTCGAGCTGGAACTGCATGCACTTCAATACTTGAAACAAGTTCCTACTAGTTTAATTGAACTAGTTTGTGAACTATTTTGAAATTAATTATTAGTTATAATTCTATAAAATCTTAATAGAATAAATGAAAAATCAAATTAAAATTCATACTCATCACCACTTGGAACTAGTTTCTTTTAAGCTTTTGGAATTAGTTCGTGTACCAGTTTTGATACTAAAGTATATTTAAAGTTTTAAGTAAAATCATACCATGAATTGAATCTAAAATTCAATTAACTACACTTCTTGGAAATAGTTCAATTTGTGCCCATTCCACTAGTTCCATTAGTGAAGCATTTTGAAGTGAAATTGTGTTAAGAAAACTTTAACAATCAACCAGAACGCACTTCAATAGGTGTAACAAAGTGGATATGGGTTGTGGAACTAGTTCCTGAAGCAATATTGTTACTAATGTATTATTAAAAGTTCATTAAAATATAAGTTAAATCAAAATTATATACATTTCACTACTTGCAACTAGTTTTTTAAGGCTTAAATGAACTAGTTCCTGAACCATTGTGAAACTAATTTTATATAATCTTCGTAAAATTAAATGAACAATCAGAAGACCATAAACTATTCAACCATTTGGTATAATTTTCTTTTGTGAACTAGTTCCGCAACAATTCTAATACTAATTAAAATCCATCAATTTAATAAGCTTCATATAGTGTCATAACAGAATTGAAACTAAGTCGTAAAAGTTCCTTATCGTAACTTCAAGTAAGGCTGATTTGAAGTGCTTTCAAGTGCTTCGGAACTAGTTCGTACCTTTTAACGCTCAATCAAATTGCAGTTAAATTATGCTTAAAACGAGATCGATGAACAAAAATCAATGAAATGTTCTGCTCCAAAATATCCCATACATATTCTAATTTTCACTATCGACATTTTCGAAACAACATTTTCCAGTTTTTCTTCACAAAGGACTAAAATAACATATCAATTTTTTATACAAGTGAAAGTAAAGTGAAAGTCAAGATTAGTAAAATCGAAAGGATACCGATTCTGTGAATATTTCCTTAGGTGAATTACTGTGAAAAGTCATTGCTTATGAATTAAACTTTCTCTCTCACTCTCCTACGGTCTCTTTCTGTTGTTTGGTACTGAAAGCGAGAAGAGCAGTGAATAAGAAGAGAGAATAAGAGAGAGAGAGAGAGAGAGAGAGAGAGAGAGAGAGGGGGTCATTATACACTGAATATTAGGAAATAATAAGCTGCATTCAATATCCGGTTTGATAATCAACGAACGAATCCAGACAAATGGAATTTCAAATGCTTTCATCTAATCAGCCAACAAACAACAACCACAACAACAAGGATACTCGGACACAAGGACATGCTAAATGAAACTAAAAAGGAAAAGGGAAAAGCAAACAGAAAGCATAGAAAGATATTATAAAAAGGTACTTGAAGAAATAACAGCAAAAACTTAACAAATACAAAATATTTGTTTCCGTTTTTATGGCTTAATAACTTTAGTACAGTGGGGCGAAAACGTTAATAAAATGCTATAAAACAACAGTGTGTAAAATTGTGATTTGTTTTTACTGTTGTTTTTGTTGCTGGTGTTGTTGTTGTTGTTGTTACTGTTACTTTTCCATTGCCCTCGTTAAATATGCAATTTCAATTTCCGAAAAATACAAAACGCGTGCAACACGCAGCCCACACACAGTTCTCTGTGTGTGTGTGTGTGTGTGTATGTGTGTCTGTGTGACCAGTAGATTGGTGGAAGTGAGGCAATGAGAGGCTTTAGCTCTAAGGATGATGATCAGAAAGGGGAATAGGAGGGGGGCAAAAAATCACTGGAACTGTAGACCAACGGAAATGTGGGACCGCATGTTTAATTGGACGCAATTGAAGCTAAACTAGCGTAAAATAGAAATACAAAAAAAAAAATAAAAACAAAATCAGAAAAAAAAGCAAAAAACAACAAACAACAACAACAAATATCAAAAATCTAAATTCAAAACAAAAAATTTTGTTACATTGCCGACGCAATAGAAATTCATTTCAATTCAACTCATTCGCAATTCATTTTCGCAGTTTCATTTTCGCTTTGTTTCGTTATTTTGCCAACGTTTTCGTTTTGTTCCGTTACGTTACTTTTCATAATACAAAAAAGAAAAAAAAAGAAAAAAAATTAATTACAAATTAATTTACCATAAATTGAAATTAAGCTTAACGGCTGTTGGTCAATGCCTAAATTCTGTGAGCCAGAGGGGCCAAAGAGGGTCGGCACAAAGGGAGAAGCTGGCTAAAAATCATTTTGCCAGTTAAGTGTTTTGTACCCAAAGTTTGCCCTATGTGTGTACGGGTGTGTGTGACTGCTAACTCCTGTTCATTAGAAGCAGAAATTGAAAATAACAGAAACAATAACAAAATGTACAGTAAAGCTTCACTTGCACAAACAGTAACTAACTATAATGTTCTTGGTACGTGTTTTACTTTAAGCAATGGAAACCATATAAATTGAGCTATATAAACCTGATAAAGCAGCATAATTATCAAGTATATATGCGCAAACCACATCCTAGCAACCCAGTGAGTATTGAAGACCCATTGCCCTCATCATCGACCTCTCACTGATCACAAAGCTCTAACAGTCCTTGCACTTAAATAGAAAGCAATTGTGAGCTGTAGCAATTAGTTATAGTGAGTGCTGACTGTTGGCTAAAACGTCACTTTGTATATTTATGCTGCACGTTGATTTGGTTGCAATGCAGTTTGGGTTTAAATTTCAAGCTTTAACCACATTTCACAAAACGCGGTCAAGAGGACTAATTATGCTAAACGCCCGAAAGCCACAACAACCACTTAGCCCAATGGCCAATGGGCGGCAATGTGCCATACTCCAATAGTCCAATAGTCCAATGTTTCAATGTTTCAATAGCCCCAAATAGACCAATGGCTCATTGATGTTTGCCATCAAAATGCCTTTTTCTCCCTCCCCCCCTTTTAACCCTTTAAACCATAACCCTTAACCCTTACTTTTCATTGATTCTTTACCCATTTACCAACGCATCGTTGTCATTTCTTTTTGTTGTTGTTGTTTTTTACGATAAACCAAAAATTGTGCGCGCAATTTCAATTAAACACACACAAACACAGGCACACACACATAAAGTTGATGCTGTGTAACAGAATATGATTTAATTTAATGCCCAGTATGTGTCAGAGTGTGCTCACACTCATATATGTATATTTATATGTATATATATATATATATATTGGCCCACAATGGCAGCCTGGTTTAAACAAGCAGCGAAAGTTGTTGGACTCACAAAAAGTGTTGCCTACTTTACAGCGCAAGCCAACACACGCTCACACGGGCCAAAGGCCGCAACAAAAAAGCAAAAGAAAAATACACACACACACACACACAAGCGCGCGCGCACACATACACAGACACATGAAATATGTAAATAACAGCAAAAGTTTTAATTAAATTTTAAATACAAGTTAATTTTGTGTATTTTCACGCAACAAAATAAACAACAACAACAACAGGCGAACAGCAACAAAAACGAATCCAAAATATCCATTTGTATATTTTATGCCAAAAACTGTCGACATTTGCTTTGTATCTGTGTCTGTGTCTGTATTTGTGTCTGTATATGTAAGTGTCTGCAGTTTTTCTATTATTTATGTATGTGCGTGTGCATGCGTGTGTGTGTGTGTGTAGGACACAAAATGAGTTATAAATATTTAGTTGTAATTCAGGTTTTAGTTTGCATTGCTTCGGCCGTAAAAACCAAATTAATATTCATGAACAATTCAACGGTAACAACAATGTGTTGTTGTTGCTCTTGTTGTTGTTGTTGTTGTTGTTGTTGTTGTTGTTGTTGTTGTTGTTGTTGTCTGTTGCTGTTGCTGTTGCTGTTGCTGTTGCTGTTGCTGTTGTTGCTGCTGCTGTTGGCAATGGCGACGATGGCTTCAAAAATTTTAATTAGAAATAAATATAAAAAATAAATATAAAAATAAAACAAAAAATTAAACACAATAAATGCATTTGATGGAAAAGGATATTGGACATTGGACATTGGAACTGCTAACTTGTTGCTAACAGCAGCAATAGATAAAAAGTTGTCAGTAGCAAAAGCAACAGTATTATTATATTTGAAACAATATGCAATTAGTAACAATTTAAAAACAATAAATAAATAAATTAATTGTCATTTGTGTGTTTAATAAAATGCAGTTAAAGCCCTTTGGGGCTTTGCTTGCAACAAGTCAAAAGAATTTATAATAAAACAAGTAAGAAATCTGTAATCGAGTGTATCCGATTATGAGACCCCCTTTACCTACAGGCACAGCCATACACACACATACACACAGTTCTACACGCACTTTAAGGTATTTCGCGAGCCTTTTAGCCCCCGCGCTCTATAGGGCTATTCTTAATCTTGTATAACTTCCGTGTTTTATGTTCAATCTTAACGAAATTTACAACGTAGATCAAGGATGGTCCAATTATTATGTATGCTGCAAAGAAATTTAGTCGGTTGAAAATTGTGCTTAATAATTGTTTTTTTCGTATTGCGGAGGTCAGGGGAGGAAATAAAAAAATCTAAAACAAATTCGTATAACCTATGAACATAACGAATCTAGATTTTTTAAGTTTCGTTGCTCTAGTTCTTATAGTCTCTGAGAAAAAGGGCGCTCATACAGTCAAACGGATGGACAGACAGACAGACGGACAAAGCTATATCGACTCGGCTTGTCGTCCTGATCAAGAATATATATACTTAATGAGGTCTCCGATGATTATTACTATCTGTTAAATACTTTTTCTTTTGCTCCTTTTCAAAGCAAAGGGACTAATAAAAAAAATTTAATTAAATAAAAATAAGAAAAAAAGAAAATAAAAATATATTATATTGGCATAGAAGAAGAAGCAGTGGTACATATAGAAGAAAATATGAAAATGAAAAATAAATTTTTAAAGAACATAAAAAGATGTTCTCTTTTTTTATTTTTGGCCAAGTTCGTTGCAATTGTTAAGCAGCAAAGCAAAAGAAGCCAATACAATAGACTAACAGCACATTGCATTTTCTATATATATGTATATGTGTATGTATGTATATATATGTTCAATAATCCCAATCACAATCACGTGATTTGCAAGTAATCATGTTGTACATTTGCAGCTCACACGTCGCATATTGATGAGCATTGCCCACATGAACCTAAGACCGTATCATACTGTACACACACATATACACATACATATATAGAGCGTATCGTAGTCTCACCGTTATAGAGAGTAGTAGTAGTAATAGTGAACCCAATCCGGAATCCGTATCCGTAACCGATGGCCCAAGAATTCAGAATTGAAGCCGCAACCAGTAATAAACGTGCGTAATCAAGCCGTTGCCAGTAGTCAGTCAGATAGAGATTGTATATGTAAGTGTGTGTGAGTGTGTGTGTGTGTGAGGGAGTTAGAGAGAAAGTGTGTGTGTGTGCATACAGTCAGTTGTAGCTATCCAAGCACAACAAAAGCCAATAACAGCAGCAAATGCATATGAATGGATGTGCCTGTCGGTGCCCAGGCCTGAGTTGCCTTGGGGGCAAGGCAAAGCAATGCAAGATGCCTCACGCCTGTTTTATAGTGTCTAACACATAGCACAATTGCTGGATTTGTGCCTTGTTTTATAAGGACGAAATAAAGCAATGTATAGATACAGTTGGGTTTGAGGTTTAAGGTTTGAGGCAGCATCTGCTGCGTATCCACCAGGCGTCAAGGCACATGGTCATAACTCAAAAGCAAAGAAAGCATACAACACCATCACATCCATGCCCATAGCAACGGCTTGTAATATTTGATTTTGATTGAAGTGCAGCCAGGCGGCATGTGGCATGGCCGGAACAAAATAAAAAAAAGAAACAAACAAAAAGAAAAGCCCTCCCCATACAAAAAAAAAAAAAAAAAAGCCTGAACAGAATACACTAGGAATTCCAATGCATTTTGGTATCCTGGGGCCAAACTTGATGCCTGTTGCATTGCCCCTCACAATAAGCCAATACGAACCCATACGGAATGCGTTAGCCAAAGTGCACCGTGCTGCGTAATGCATAATGACTCCAACAAAAGGCCAACAAAACTACAAAAAATACAAAAAACAAATTCCAACAAAAAATGTATTATAAAATTCCCAACTCTCTAGAGATTCCATTGAATGCTACGTGACTAGCAATCCAGACCAGGAGCCAACAATAGAGCATAACAATCCTTTGAAATAAGCTCCTGTCATTCCTTTCGTTGCTATATTCAATTTTTGTGTATTAATTCATCAATTAAGCGAAATGCCTCAACATTTCCACTTTAACATCAAATGTTAATTTAAGCTTTAAGTATTGACCTCAGGACTAAACCTTTGAAGCTTATTTAGAGTTATTTACATCATGTAAACAGTTTTATATGCATTAATTTATTAACTTCCTAGCAGAGCGTGTCCTTTTCAGTATTGCTTTAAGAAGGTTATATTATTACTGTTAAATTGCAAGGTGTAAGGGCTTAGAAGGCTTAGCTTTACTAGGGTATATATATAGCATCACTTTAACAGCATTACTTTAACAGCGTCAAATACAGTGTGCGAATTTTCTGAAATTAATTCTAAGCCTCACTCACACAACGTCACCTAAACAGCGTCACTATAACAGAGTGACTTTAACAGAGTAACTTTAACAGAGTAACTTTAACAGCGTTATTTTAACAGCATCACTTAACAACATCACTATAACAGTATTACTTTAACAGCATTATTTTAACAGCATTTACTAGGGTGTACATATATATATAGCATCACTTTAACAGCATTACTTTAACTGCTTTACTATAGAAACATTACTTTAACAGCATAACGTTATCAGCATTACGTTAACAGCATCACATTCACTGTGCGACCTTCCTGAAACTAGTTCTAAGCGTCACTTTTATAGCGTGACTTTTACAGCGTCATTTCGAAAGATTTACTTTAAAGGCCACCGTTTCATAAGCATTACTTTAACAGCGGCACTTAAATGGTGTCTTCTAGGCAAAGTCACATTAAAAGCGTTGCTTTACTTGGTTAACTTTAACAGTGATATATGAACAACATTCCTTTAACAGCGTCACGTTCACAGTGTTTCCCTCAAATCATCACTTTAAAAGCATTACATTATGTACTTCACATTAACAGCATTGCTCTACCAAGGTAACTTTAACAGTGTCATGTAAACAACATTCCATTAACAGCATGTCCTTTACAGTACTATGTTGACAGCGTTGCTTTAAAGTTCGTTCCTTTAACAGTGTTGCTTTAATACAATAACTTTAACAGCGTCATTTTTACAGTATCAATTTAAAGACGTTACTCATGTTATGTCACTTTAACAGTGCTGCTTAATGTATACTAGATTAGCTTTAACAGTGTCTTTCACAGTCGATATAACATCTGTTTATTTGCATCTCTTTAAAAGTGTCACTTTAACAGTGTTACAGTCACTGCGCTAGTATAACAGTTTCAGCTTTTCCTACCAACTTAACAGCGTTAGTTTAAGAGACAGAAGAAAACTAACACTTACGATTCCAGTAGAGAACAAAAAACACAGCAAAGTCGTTTTAAAAGGATGTAAAAGGACGAACAGTACTGCCAACTCGTTGCGCTGTGTTGCATTCAATGCAACTTGACAGGTCAGCGAGGGGCGCGTGTCCTCAAAACACGTTAAGCCTCTGCCACTTGGAGCTGCAATCGCTAAGCTGAGGCTCAATTTGTGCCCTTAGCTTAGCCTCTTCTTCATCTTCTGTAATGCTATGTTAGTATGTGTGTGTGTGTGTGTGTGTGTGTATGTGTGTATGCGTGTGTTAGTGTTGTTTTTGTTATTGTTATTTGAACCTTCAACGCGACGCTTGCTTTATGCTGCTGCATAAATCAGAAGCTGCCACTGTGGGCAGTTCTTGCGGCACTTGCCATTTGTGGGCGTGGCATTTATTGGAACCAAATGATTATACAACTATTACACACACACACACACTTACTTACTTCCCCTCTACCTTAAGCGTTATGTTCGGCTAGATTTATACTTCTCTGAGGCACTGTAATTGCCATGTTCGCATCACATGAAATTTTCAACGCAACAAATGAAAATTTTCATATTTACATCATTTTTTTTTTGTGTTCACTCTCGTCGCTTCTCTTCTGTTATTTGTTTGTTTATTTTATTTTATTTTTTTTTTTTTTTTGGTTGCCTTTGAGTACGTGGCATCATGCCCCATATACACCCCAACCGCACCCATCCCCTCTCTTCTACCTACAAATTACTTTGGCTCACTGTTTTTATACGGTTTGCCTGGTGCAGGCGTTGCTGGCGCAAAACATTTAGGCAGCTTGGCCCTTTGACGGCTCGTGGTCATAAATTCCGTTCTCACCACATTCTCTCTTTTTCTGTCTCTCTCTCTCTCTCTCTGTGTGTGTGTCTCTCGCTCTTCCCTTCATCTGCCCTTTTCTAACTATATTTGCTTCTTCTTTTTGCACATTTTTTGTGTATTTCGACCAGCAGCAAAAAACATTTTGCGACTCTACCAAGAGGTGCCACCAAAAAAAAAAGAAAATCCTCCCGTAGGCAATGGCAAAACTGTTTAAAATAAGCTGCCAAAAAATTACCGAATTTCAAATACTCTAACACTTTAGTTGACTCTTAACTAGCATTCACTAATAGGCATAAAAATGGAAAAGACTTCGGAGAAGCAACAATTTAGAAGGCGAATAAAGCGGTTTTCCGAAAATCGGCAACAAAGCAAAAACTTTCATAAAAAAGCTGAAAAACTTTCTAGAAAAATTGATTTTGAAGGTTACATCTAAGGTCCGTACAACAAGGTAGACAAGGTTTACTCAAACTATACGGTTAACCTCGGAGAGTGAGTCAATAGCCTAACACAAAAGCTCTAGGAGAGTTTCTAAAGAATAATTTCCCTTGCTTCGATGTATATTTCAGTGAGCTTTCTAAAGGAAGATTACTTAGTGAATTCTCTTAGAGTTTCTAGCATGGTTACCTGAGTTAAGTATCACGATAAAGCAAAGAGTGTAAGTCAAATACTTCACTTAAACGATCTAGGAAAGCAGCTAATAAAGTATTCTTCTACTCAAGCTAAAAGATTCCCTTCAGGATCTAATGCTTAAGGGAGAAGTCTCAAAACCTTCTTATAGAGTAACGTAAACAGATTGCTAAGAAAACTTTTCAGAGAGTTATTCAAGATCAGTGAAGGTTGAATTAAGCAGCTTTCATATGACATAGAAAGGATTATGCAGTAACTGAGCTGAGAGGGTTTCTTCGGGATGTAAATGTTCAAGGGAAAAAAATAAATTCTACAGAGAAGTTTAGGCAAAACTTACAACTTGTGCCACCAAATGCCTGCAAAAACTAAAGTATCCAAAGTTTAGGGCTATTAAAGCAAAAAAAAAAAAAAAGAAACAATACTCAAACGCAAAAGTCATATAAAGCATATTTTTGGACATGCTTTCGACTTGAGTTTTGGCTTGGTCGAATTGCCTTGGCTTAGCCCGGGTGGTCTTAGCCAGGGGGTTGGCTGTGTGCTTGCAATGCACTGGCTAAGGGCAAAAGGAGAAGAAACAGGAACAACGACAAAGAAGCAAGGAGCAAGGTAGAATAAAGAAAGAAATACAGAATCTAAAATGATAATAAAATATTCATATTAATCTGCTTGGCTCATAAAATATTCAGCTGCGTAATTGTCGGCATTACGTAGAGACGACGACAGAGCGTACACCTCCTAGTACACTACACTTCCAGTACTCCCCCACCTTTCCCAACAAATATACACCCACAATAATACACCCAAGAAGTCTAAGAAGCCAAAGTCTTGCACTCAGCTTCAGTTATGACGACAGTAGCTGCTCACAGAAGAAAGCTCAGTTGGCTGGCTTAGTCAGTCAACCTGGTTACCTTTGGGGTAGGATACGGATACGGTATGGGTGAAAGATTTCGAGTGGGAGTGAAAGTATAAGGAGTTGGAGTAGCAGCAGAAGTTCGTGGAGTTGTAGGCGGAGGTCTGCCAGGAAATGCCAGCAAAAATCTTACAAGTTTGTAATTTACACCTGGCTGAGTTTTTTACCAGCCTAGCATGCTTGGCCTGCTGTTGCTGTTGTTGTTGTTGGTGCTATTGTTGTTGCTGTTGCTGCTGTATTTCCTTGACTTTTGCAGTTAGTTTAAAACAATAGAATTGACTTTAAGGCAACAACGCAGTCATATAATACACATGCAACTCTTACCAAACACACATACAAAGACATCATAACATACACGCAGACAACAAGGCACACACACACACACACACACATGTACTAAGCTATTCATAATTGCTCATCATTTTGGTTGATTTCATTAGCATATGTAACATTTAATTTGATGTGTGAAGCCACGAAACTCTTTCTCTCACACAAACACATGCATACATATACATGCACAGGCAGACATAAACACGCACATAAATATATATATGCATAATATATATATATATATATATATATATATATGTATGTAAGGCCACAACTTATATGCGTAATCAATGATGGCTCATTAACCAGGCTACCAATTTATGTTGCTGCTGCTGTTGTTGTTGCTGCTGTTGCTGCTGTTGCTGTTGTTGCTGTTTCTGTTCGTGCTGTTGTTGTTGCTGTTATTATTATTGCTGTTAATTACGCATCACATATGCGGTTATAAAATATACAATATCGTTCTCATCGCTCGTTTTACATCAAAATGACGTCGATTAACACCTTTTGTATGTATTTTGCCAGTGTGTATGTGCCTGTGCGTGCGTGTGCGTATGCGTGTGTGTAAGTGTGAGTGTATGTGTCTGTCTATGTATGTGTTTGTGTATGTTTGTGTGTGCTTTGTATGGTGTTAAACCTGTTAATTGGATTTACGTTATAGAATTAAAACCTCCACCACGTACTCTGCGAGTTTGTCTCCATTTTTTTTTGCTTTTTGCATTTTGTTTCTTCTTAAATTTTCGTTTTACACGGAAAAGAGTGTTCCAAAATAAAAAAAAACTTCAAGAAAACAGTTAAGCATATTTAATTTAATTAATATTAACTAAATACACAATATATAAATACTAACAATATGATTAACGTCTTGAATGAAGTAAAATTTTCAAACGAATTCAAACAAAATTAATTATAGCATAAAAGATTTCGTTTTTTATGTTAAAAAAAAAGGAGTCTTTCTTTAAGGAAATTACTTAAGATAATCTTAGATAATCTTTAAACGCATAATTAAATTAATTATGAATAATAAATGTATTTAATAATAATCAACATAAATTAACCATGGTTATAGATACGTTGCAACAACTTAAAGCGATTCGATCTTACATTCCATATCGAAGCGTAATAATTACATCAAATTGTAGCTTAACTTAATATTGTCATCTCAAGCTATTTCCATTCAGCAATTGTTGGACACTTCCGGCATGCACACACGCACGCACACACAGCCATACACTCGCACACCCACACACACACAGAGACACATACAGGAAGTTTCTAAAGAGCAAGCCAGCTGTACGCTATAAAAGTTGCTTTAAGTACAGCTGCAACGTAAGCTAGTAATATACTTTTTTACTTAACTATGGCGTAACTTTTGAAACACACCTCGCAATTGAAAATGCCAAAATTTTGTACTGGCAGCCATACAGTAGAAGTAGTTAACCCCTTCTTCTCCACTCCCGCGGAGAGCTCACACGTTGCAGTTAAAGACAAAATTGTGTTGCATCGTTAGCCTAATTGCATTTTACTGGCCAACATAACAGTAACAACAGCAGTAACTGCAACAGCAGCAGCAGCAGTAAGAGTAGCAGTAAGAGTAGCAGTAAGAGTAGCAGCAACAACAGCAGCAAGTGCAGCAGCAGTAGCCCAAACAGCAACAAGCTAAAGAAGAAACTGTATAAAGCATAAGGCAGGAAGAAGATGTCAGAACAGAAGACAGCGGGCACTGGACAAGACGATGATGATAATGGTAATGAAAATGAAGATGATGATGATGTTGATGTTGATGATGATAATGATGAAGTTGATGGTGAAGTAGATTGTGATGATAAAGTTGATGATGATGATGGTTTCAGGCCATGCGTGAATGTCACAAGGATGTGTACAGAAAGTGACTGCAACATCAGGCCAAAAGGATGCATACTATTCGAATTAGTGTTAGTGTTTTGTATTTGTATTAGTGGGGGTATCGCTATTGCTGTTGGTGAGAGTATTGGTGTTTTGGAGTTGACTTCAAGCTGCTTATAGAAGTTGACTTGTAGCTCACAGTCTATATATGTATATATATCTTCTGGTGGTTTTGTTGGTCCTTTTGTTACTGACTGCTTTTGCTCTTTAGGATCTGCTGTTAGTTTGTATATCTGTCTTCTTCTACTCAGTCTCTTCATTCTCTCTCTCTCTCTCTCCCTCTCTTTTCTGCCTCTACTGAATGTCTTCTGTCTGTCGTCTGGCCACATAGTTGCTGATTGCATTTTTTGGTTATTAAGTCTGTACGCCTTTTATGGGCAGCATTGTGCAATGTGTCGTCATCATCATTGTCATCAGTGTATGCTAAAAGTACACCTAATATATATACATACACACACACATACACATATACATATATATATATATATATATATGTGCTTATAGATACATGTAATAACTAGGCGTTTTGCAACGTTTATTTTGTACTCAAGTCTCTGCGGGCTGTGCTAACTTTTGACTTTTGATTTCTCTGGCCTAAATGAACCTGACCAACGGCAACAACAACAGCAACAACAAATATGTCGCTTCCAAATGAAGCAAAACTGAATTATGTCTGTACTATACAATAACACCCACAACTAGCTGCTAGCACCCCACAAACCTCTCACCATCAAGCTTTAGTCATTGTGCAAAGCAAAGCCGTTGGCAACATTTTGTTGAAGATTTTTGATATTTTCATTACGTGCAGCTGCCAGTTAAGCATAAGTGTATTTGTGTGTATGTGTGTGTGTGTCTGTAATGTTGTTATATGTACATCGTACGGTTAGTGTATAAAATCTTGTACACATGTGTCTGTATTGTTGGCCGGAACAGATTTCTGTCGCTTAATCTCTGCTGACATTTTGTGTGTAGCAGCTGAAAGAAGCCAAGAATAACTCTTGTCCCTCACCCTCACCCACAGCCTGCCCTCCCTCTTCTTCTCTTTGTATTGCAACAACATTTCATTTTCGAACGTTCCTAACCCCATTCTCATGCCCATTGCCATATTCATATACATTTCTATGGCCCATTTTTCATATGTTTCCAGGCATTTTCATTCCCATTTACCAACCATTCAACACACACTCAATTGAAGCCACAACTGTGTTTGCTCTATGTATGTGTGTATGACTGTGTGTATATGATTCTGTGTGTGTTTTTGCATTGTCTTGTGTGCTAATCTTAATAATTTAAATAAATAGAAGCTACTCTATTCAGGAGCCACATCCTTGACACTTTTCACTTGCTTCAAAAATTGCGCCTAAAAAAACGTAAATATTTTTGCATTTTCTAAGCTAAAGAAAAAACTTTAATTTCCCTAAAACTTGTGTGTTACACTTTGCTCAGAGGACAAGGCACATTCCGTTCCTCTGGTATCTTGCAAAAAGGTCCTTGTTTAAGAGAAGTGTCTACCTATTGAAAGTATTTACTGTATAAACAAATATTGCATAAATTATAAGTCTTTGGTTTTTTTTTTCTTTTTCCTTCTTTATCGTGAAATCCCTGTTGTATTTACTATTACAAATGCAGCATTGTATGTGTGCGAGGGAACAGAACAATTTTAGTATATTGTGTGTGTGTGTTTTTTTTTTTTGGGTTAGGTTGAAGGTACAGTTAAAGTTTAACCATTGGAAAAAATTGGATAATTTGGTATGCGTTGCATTTGAATTCTGGGTTGAATACGTCTAAATATGAATGCGCCACGGAATTGATCTCCACGTGCCACCAGATCCGATAAACAATCGATCCAATGATCATAGATGGGCATAAAGGGAGGTGCACCAGCCGCTATACCAGAGCCAGTACAAGCCATACAGGAACTGACCACTTGCAACGGATACAGCAACATGACGGTTCCAAATTGTAAAAGTGCTGAATTATATTTCTTCTGCAATGTCTTGAGCGAAAAGACGCGATTACATATGGTACTCAGGGTGCCTGTAATGAGGACAACACCCAAATCGCAGAGTAAACGTGGCACAAAGCCTGCATATAAGCCCGGGATGCCTTCATTGACGACAATGTACTTGATGCTATCATAGAGGCCCGTATAGACCGTATCATGTCCCACAAATTGCGCCATTTGACGCACTGAGACGACATAAAATGGATGAGATATGACCAGGCCAGTGGTTACAACAATGGTATCTCTCATTATATTCCTCAAATAATTACGGAATGAATCTAATAATGATTTCTCTTTTACCACAATAAGTTGCACATCCAGCTGCTGCAGCTGATCCTGCTGCTGATGCTTGCCAAAGAATCTAACCATACTTTCAGAGAAGATCGCTGCTATGGCATTGCTAAGAACACGCGGTATGACGCCTCGGTATAGTCCACTAATTCCGTCTTTGAATCGTATATACTTTATATACCTATTCACACCGGGTAGGAATATAGTAGGACGTCCGAACCAATTCTTGGAAGCAATGGCAGGCAACGGCTCATGGCCTAGTTGCATTAAAATCTTGGCATATTCATATGGATGCATTAGAGCACCAAACCCGATGCGTAGAAAGAAACGTACAAAATCGTTTGGCTTTTCGTATTCTGTTGGTAATTCTATATTTCTGGCTCTGTTCCAATCCATTTCCAAATCCAATTCGGGAACCTGCCTTCCACGTGTGATAGTATAATCCCTGCATATACCAGTTCCATTAAGCACCTTTTCCATGTCAACAATTTCCTCTGCATTTTGATTTAATTCCCCCTCCTGGTAATCACTTTCATCCGTTTCATCTCCTTCTGGTATGACATAAATATTGTTAGCATCATCGTAAACGTCGTCATCATCATCATCATCATCGTAATCATAATCATAATCATATTCGTAGTCATTCGAAGTATCAGCATCTCGTGGAGAGTCCTGTGGTGTCTCCCCTGGAACTCCACCCATCAAATGTAACATTACAACTGCTGCGGGCAGCCCATGCTTTACATTTCCACCTTCAGATCCTAAACCAAAGCTGTCAGCAGGATCATTGATACCCTCTAATATATTCTTTCGATAATCCTCCATGATTTTCTTGTTTTTTTTATAATGTTATTTTAACTTTTTTTTACTTTTTTAGTTATTGGTTTTCTTCAAAAAACAGTATTTATTTATTTCAGCCGAATTGTTATTCTATCACTAGACTAAATAAGAATGAAGAATTTTACTACCCCCAAAACCTTACCTAAAAATTTTTTCCCCTATGCCTACTATGTGCATTAAAATTTTCAATTTTTGATGTTACTTTAAGTTTTACTGTACACCAAACCAAAACACTTTACATATTTTTTACACACTTAACTAATTTTAATTTAAATAAACCTTGCCAAACACCAACATCAGTTTGCTTTTTTTATAATACACACTAGAATCTAAAGTGAAACGATATACTCTACCTTACCAGAATCCATTGTATCCAATAATATTAGCTTAGAAATCAATTTAAACTAAAAAGGAAAGATAGCTAAAGGGTACCAACTGTTCACAAGAAAACATTGCTGAGAACAGTTCCAAAAAAATTCCATTAAGTGAAAAGTAGTTATAAATTATATTAATAAACAAAATAAAAAATCAATAAATAAATTAATAAATAAATACATAAAAGTATAAATAAATAAATATAATTATAAATAAATAAAATTATAAATAAATAATATTACAAATAAATAAATTAAATTATATATAAATTAATAAAATTATAAATAACTGAATAATATTATAAATAAGTATTGTAAATACAATTATAAACAAATTATAAATTATTAAAGAAAATTATAAATATATAAATAATATAAATAAATAAATAAAATAATAAATAATTAATTATTATATTTACTGAGCTTTAATTGTATTCTATAGAAATTAATACAAAATTTAAAACTATTTAGCATTGGTAATTATTATTTATTTATTATCATTTATTTAGTATTGGTTATTTATCAAAATTTATCTATAATTATTCACATATTATTATATATTTATTATGAATTATTTATTATAGTTTACTTTATATTATTTATTAATTATAAAAAAATTATTCTTTTTTTGATATATATTTATTATTATTTATTGATAATTATTTAATTATTATTATATACTTAATTTTGTTTATTTATTATTATAAATTTATTAAAAATAATTTATTATTTATTTATTATTAATTTTTAAATTATTATAATATGTATTTTTTATTGTTTATTTATTATAATTTATTTATTATTGTTTATTTAATATTATTTGTTTATTAACATTAAACTATTAATTTTAATTAATCATTATAAATTAATTATTATTTATTAATTAATATTTGTTTCTTTTTATTTATTTATTATTACTTAATATAATTTAAATTATATTTTTCATCATTTATTAATTTAATACTATTTATTAATTATTACTTATTAATATTTATTTTGTTTTATATATTTATAATAAAATATTATATATAATTTATTTATTAAGATTTATGAATTATTATTTATTATTAGTTATTTCGTATTATTTATTAATTTATTATTATTTATTGATTATTAATTATTCATTGTTAAATATTTATTTTTAATCATATTTTTTATTATTATTTATTTTTAATATTATTTGTTTATTAACATTAAACTATTAATTTTAATTAATCATTATAATTTAATTATTATTTATTAATTAATATTTGTTTCTTTTTATTTATTTATAATTACTTATTATAATTTAAATTATATTTTTCATCATTTATTTATTTAATACTATTTATTAATTATTACTTATTAATATTTATTTTGTTTTATATATTTATAATAAAATATTATATATAATTTATTTATTAAGATTTATGAATTATTATTTATTATTAGTTATTTCGTATTATTTATTAATTTATTATTATTTATTGATTATTAATTATTCATTGTTAAATATTTATTTTTAATCATATTTTTTTTATTATATATTTTTAATATTATTTGTTTATTAACATTAAACTATTAATTTTAATTAATCATTATAAATTAATTATTATTTATTAATTAATATTTGTTTCTTTTTATTTATTTATTATTACTTATTATAATTTAAATTATATTTTTCATCATTTATTAATTTAATACTATTTATTAATTATTACTTATTAATATTTATTTTGTTTTATATATTTATAATAAAATATTATATATAATTTATTTATTAAGATTTATGAATTATTATTTATTATTAGTTATTTCGTATTATTTATTAATTTATTATTATTTATTGATTATTAACTATTCATTGTTAAATATTTATTTTTAATCAAACATACGTACGTATTATTATTTATTTGTTATTATATTTTTATTAATTATATTAATCTATTTAAATATATCAATATCATGAAAATATGACATTAAATAAACAAAGCAGGCTAAAAAAATCTTATGAAAATGTTTACAAATAACTTTAGTTGCTTTGCAAGAGTTGTACAATAAATTTATGATATTTGGAGTGTTAGTATATTTTAGATATTTTTAGCGAAAATTTAATAAAATATTTATTAAAACAAAAACAATGCTTTTATTTGAAAATCGTAGAGAAGTCGCGTTTAAATCTATCTACAGGCAAATAACCCAACTCTTGATATCAATTCACACCACTTACTCTTACTGCACAACATGAAATTTCAATTAGGCAGCTCTACTCTCTGCTGTTTTTCTGCTCAATTTAATGCGACCATATTGCCAGTTGCATACACATACACACGCACACACATACATGCACACGCACACGCACACACACACACACAATAAATGTATGCAACGTCAGCTCTTTTATTTACACGCCGTTGCAAATTGCACGTTAAAAACCAATGGCAACAACTTTTAAACACAATCAAACACAGATACAGATACAGATACAGTTATATATATATATATATGTATATATGTAGTATTTATCTAGGGTATATATATTGTCTATAAAAACATGTGTAGCAATGTCATAAGGCATGCAGTCAGTAGCCATTGATTGCTTTTCGAACAATTTGACAAGTTGACAGCCCCAACATAACCAACAAATGGGGTAAAGGGTTGGGTTATGGTACCGTTAAGTGTTTAGAATTTTTAAAAAGAACAAATACCTTGAACTGAGTAACATTTTGACAAAATGACAAAATTTTCCCAATTAAACTTAAAAAAAAAAGAAGAAAATAAAAAACAATTGTATAATGAATGAATTAAAAATTCTAAATTGAATAACCTATAATAAGCTGTTGGGTTGGGGGGAGAGCAGTGGGGGATTGGGATACGTTAACCGAAAATTCGAAATCTGAAATAGCGTAACCGAAGAATCCGAAAAACCAAATGCATGAACTGAAATCGACACACAAATGCAACTTATGCGACACGCACAGTTGATTAACAATGTTGCAATTTTTGATGCGAACTGGCCTAAAGTCCAAAATGGTTGGCTAAAAATTGTTGCAAGCAAATCTCTTGACCCCACCCCATCCCCTGACATGGCAACAGCAACAACAGCAACAACAATAACAATATACTCAACGCAACCCATACTCCATCCACTCAGAGCAATCAGCATCAACCCATTTTGCCACGTTGGCGGTCTATAGCCCAGACGATTATTGCACATCACTAATTAGTGATGTGCACACGCCCCCGCATATCGCCGCGCTCGCTTAAATTTCACATATCGGCACGAACAAGCTTGGGATTTTAAACAGCGAACCTCTAACCCATTTTTGTACCGGCACTGGGACCTACACTAAAATCCGTACCTTAGCCTGATGCTGGAACTGAAAAGCCTAAGCTGTAGCCCGAAGGTGGAGTTGGTGTTAAAGCTATTGGAGTTGGAGTTGGAGTTGAAGTTGGAGCTATAGCCTGAAGCTGAAGCTATAGGTAGAGCTATGGCTGTATACGGTCTGACGTTGACATTCCACTAACAGTGAAATTGTTTTCCAAATCCTAAGCCTTGCATGTTACCCACAAGCAACAACAGCAACAACAGTAATGAAAGCTAGTAAAATCAACTAGTTCAGCATATATAACTATTAAATACCCTATAGTAACTGATAATAGCCGCATAAAATGAAAGATTGCTGTTTGAATTACATTTTTTTTATATGTATTTATTGCATGTGAATGTTGACATATATATATTTATATAATTATATATACATATAGCGAAGGGCAAGTATCAATTGCAGTTGCATATCATTTGCTAGAGTATACGAAACATGCAACGGCACTGACAATGGCAATGGCAATGGCAACCACGAAGCGGCAGCAACGAATGAATGGCAATGAATGCGACACCAGACACTAGGCTTGACCATTTTCAGCGCCATGTATCACCCACACACACACACATACATAACGGTACACATTCCCATTCAGATATTCTCGTTCACATTCAAATCCCACGTTCATGTGTGGTAAACAGTGAACTGTTCGCTTTCGATTACCATTTCTACCGAACGTTTGTCAATTTGTATACCCTAACCTAAGAGAATAGTTAATGCGCTATATATCTATACTCTTCATAAAATATATATCTATATTTATTTATATATATATTTTTGTTATGATAATAAACCGTTGAAAGTTGATTTCTACATTCGCTGCTTTGATTTTAACTTTCGTTGAGTTCTACTTTCACTTAACTTTCTTAAGAAATTATCAAAAAAAAATATATATATATTTAATTCTGGAGATTCTACTTTCTTTTTAATCCTAGCAATATATATAAATAATAATTGAATTTAATTTAATTTAATTGAAGCCAAAATATTCAAAAGTAAATTGAAAATCCAAAATTTTATATAAAATTTTTAAAAATATTTTAATTTAAATTTTTTTTGTATCTTACGAACAAATTTTTAGTTGACATTTGAATAAATAAATAAAATATTTATTACCTTTAACCCCAATTAAGTTATGCAAGTTTAAATTATTGATTTGACATAAAATTATAAAAGTAAATATTATTTTTAGTATATATATATTATCGGTTTTATTTTGTTGCCTTCTTTAGTTGCAATTGCATTGAAAATGTTTTCTTCTTTTTGTTTTTTTCATTTTTTTTTGTATTTTTTTTTTTTTTGGGTTCAACTGTTGGTTAGGGATTAAAATAGCCGGATGCAGTGCGGAAATCAAAATGCTGTGTTGACCAACAGCGAGAGAGAGAGAATGAAACGAGAGTGGGACAGATTAACGAATCGTACGGTAACAGCAGTTTAAATGGCAACTAATCGCAAAACGCATCCACAAACATAGCAAAAGAGACAAACAGACAAATAGAATGAATGAAAGAAAGCGAGTGAGAGAGAGAGAGAGTGAGAGAGAGAGAGATATAGGGACAATGATAGCAGACTGAGGTTGGAGGTCACAGGTTGAACCGCGACATAGCCCATAGGCTATATATGGAGCTGTAGGTGTTTGCATAATGAATGAACTTGCACGCCAGTTGCAACAATAACAACTTTGGCCATCAACTGTGGCCTTTTTTGGTGAATTGTTTGGAAAAAGGTTTGACCAACAACACAGCAAAAACAAAAACCCCCAAAAAAAAAAAAAAAGGAAAATATCAAACCAATCCATTTGCAGTTTACGTTGAAGACAATGACGAACTGAACAACAACAGCAACAACACTGATCAATTACAGTAGGTAAAATGTGAAAGCTCGAGAATTGCATTTAAAATTTGCTGTAAAATTGTGTTAGCTTGGCCTAAATGTTGCTTTAATTGTATAAAGATATCCTTTCATTATAAACTTATGCTTAAGTTAACTAACAGCTGTCAACTTTATACCAAGTTATGGCCATAAATTCCGGTCTCTAGTCTAGCTGAATATTGTCTGCATCTTGTTAGCTTTGTTAACAATAACCGGCAACAAGTCATTACTATCATAATTATGTTAATAGCCAACAACAAGCCATGTTTCTATGTAGCCCGGAAATCATTTATATGTATAAACAGAGATAATTTCTCAACATTTTATAGACTAAATTCAACTAACTTAAATCGTTAAACATGTGCCAAAAAACAGTTAATAAATTGCATAAAAAAAAGAATAGTAAATTTATTATAAACATGCCAAACATTGTGTTAACACAGAAATCTAAAATGATTTATTTATTTTATTATTATTATTTGGCCTTAAGACCCACAAGAGGGTTGAGTCTGTTGCAGAATTTCCCACCACGCTCTCTAGCTCTATGCGCCTCTTCTCCAATTGGTAATACCAAGCGACGACAGGTTTTGCCACAATAGTCGGAGTCTACCCCTTTTACGTTGTCCCCTAACTACCGCAATAAATGCTTAAGCCAGCGAAGTCTTATAATGTGAATTAGCTTGACCACATCAATATTCCCGTAGAGCTCATAGAGCTCGTCGTTCCATCTTATACGATGTGTGTTATTTTATAAATTAAATAAATAAATTAAACTTTTTATTGGCCTAAGGCAGCAAACGTTACTTTGAGACGCCTTAAGGGATATTATTATTATTACCTTTATCAAAATATTCAATCACATTGGCTTTGCTTTGGTTTGTAGTTATTAAAAAATTTGTTTTGCTAATACAGTCAAACTTTTATAAAATGAGAAAAAAGTTTTCCTTTAAATAAATGTCACGAAAAAATAACATTTTTAAAATATTTTTTAACAAAAAGACAAACGAAAGTAAAAAAAAAAAAAAAAATTTTTTTATTTTGTAAATTTGTGTACAATAGTTTTAAAATATTTTCGGATCATTTTTAGTTGCCAAACTTCTATAAACTCCCACAAAGGCAAAACAAAACTCTCACGTATATATTAACAACAATAATAGAACAGAAGGGGAGGGGGAGTTATAGTTGGGTGGAGTATAATATATATATATATATAAATATTGTAATAGAAATAAAAAATATGGCCAAACATTTGGTACGTATCATTGCATACGGAGCACAGGCTGTGGGACGAGCATTTGTCCAGGCAATACGTCAGGAGATCGATGCATCACGTATGGCAGCAATGCAGCACAGGACACATCAAAACAATAATTCATCATCTTATGATTTGCCCGTTAAAGGCATGACATTATTCGAGGCGCAGCAGATACTTAATTTGAAGGATCTAAGGGATATCAAAGAGATTCAAGGCAAATATGACCATTTGTTTAAGTTCAATGATAAAGCTACTGGTGGTTCATTTTACATACAATCAAAAGTATTTCGGGCTAAGGAGCGCATTGATAGCGAACTGCAATTATTGGCCAAAACGCAGGATACTAATAGCAACACTAACGGTGAAACCAAAAGTAATCAAAGTATTAATAATACTAACGATACTAAAACAACAACAACCGCCAGTAATAATACAAAATCATCTGAAACTTGAAACAAATTGTGCCCCAAAAACAAACACTTAAACTATGTATGATGATGATTGTTTTACCCTCTCTAAGTCAGTGCGAGCCAATTGTTTACATCTTTGTCTAACAACAAAAATAAACCAAATTTGAGTTAACCAATAAATGGCATACACTATTTAACAACAATAACAATAATGTCTTTTATTTCTTACTATTATCGACTATTAATAAACACTCTAAATAGATTCTTGTAGTTAGAAATAATCATCCTAGACCCCATAAACTATATATATCCTTAATCAGGACGGATGTCTGTTCGTCTGTCCATCTCTATGAACGCCTGTTTCTCAGAGACTATAGTTATGTTCGTTGGTTAAACGAATTTGCTTTGCATTTTCGCATTTCCTCCCCTGAAGCACAATTTTTAACCATTCTAATTTCTTTTTGGCACATATCATAAATAGACAATTCTTGATCTATGTTGTGAATTTTGTTAAGATTCAACAAAAAACACGGAAATTATACAACATTCAGTATCGCGCCATAGAGCTCGGGGGAGCTAAAGGCGCGCGCAATGGCTTAAAGTGCGTGTAAAGCTGTGTGTATGTGTGCTTATGTGTGTGTACGTCTGTGTACGTCTGTGTCTGTAGGAAAAGCAATTTTCATAGTCGAATACACTCGTCTACAGATTTCTTACTTGTTGTTCAAATTACAATTGGCCAAAGTTTATGCTAAAGATAAATGGAGTTCATTTTGAAATAATAATAAATATTTATACCATTTATTATTATTAATATTTATATTTATCAGAGCATAATATACATATGTTAATACAAATCGATAACCCTTTTATAACTAACGATCTGGCATCCCTGCGTGATAAAACATTTATATACATCCCAGTTCAAATTGATATAATATATAATTTGTATAAAAAAAATATAACATATAACAAATTTTAATTATATAAAATAAAAATATAATTAAATATAAATTATATGCAAATAAATTATATTTTAATTAATTAAATATAATAACTTTAAATGAATTATATTTTATATAAATTATATAAAATATAATTCATATAAAATATAAATTATATAAAATATAAATTATATTTAATATAAGGTATATAAAATATAAATTATATACAATATAAATAATAATAAATATAAATTATAAAAAATTTAAATAATATATAAAATATAAATTATATAAAATATAAATTATATTAAATATAATTCATATAAAATATAAATTATATAAAATATAAATTATATTTAATATAAGGTATATAAAATATAAATTATATACAATATAAATAATAATAAATATAAATTATAAAAAATTTAAATAATATATAAAATATAAATTATATAAAATATAAATTATATTAAATATAATTCATATAAAATATAAATTATATAAAATATAAATTATATTTAATATAAGGTATATAAAATATAAATTATATAAAATATAAATTATATACAATATAAATAATAATAAATATAAATTATAAAAAATTTAAATAATATATAAAATATAAATTATATAAAATATAAATTATATTAAATATAAGGTATATAAAATATAAATTATATAAAATATAATTCATATAAAATATAATTCATATAAAATATAAATTAAATAAAATATAAATTAAATACAATATAAAAAAGTATAAATAATAAAAATTTTCTAAATTATATAAAATATAATATATATATAATATAAACTATATATATAATATAACTATATTAATGCATATATAGATGTATATATTTGTATATATAGATGTATATATATGTATATATATGTGTATATATGTATATATATGTATATATATGTATATATAAGTATATATATGTAATGTCAAAAGCAATAAATGCAATGCAACCTTTAAATGTCTAATTAATATAATATATGAAAATGTTAATCATAGTAAGCTTTGAAATTCATTTTGAAAAGTCTATAAAAATGTTGTATTCTACCGAAAGTTATTCAAAGCAGCTTGAGAGCTGGTTGAGTCCAGAGCTCTATTAACCAGTAAAAAAAAAAAAATAAAAAAAATTAAAATCAACAAAAATAACACAAAAGCAATGGAAAGTAATCTTAAATAAAAAAAAAAAAAAATAAATAAACAAAACAATGTGAAAAATTTTAAAAATGTTTCGTGATTTTTTGGTAATGAATTTATCGACACAAGTATTAAAAAATTTTTGTTAAAAAAAAAAAAAAATCAAATTAATTTTTGCCCCGAATGTTGTTTCAAATGTTGTTGTATACTGTGTAGAAATTGGATTTATCACAAATTGTGTATAGGGCAGAACAAAAATATAAAAGCAAATAACCTATCACAAGCAATATCAATGCGAGGATAATTAATGCACTGATTTTACACATATGTTGGCTTTATGCGATACAAATCATTGATGCGATGGTACCAAAAAGGAGGCAAGATCTCAAAAGGATTTCCTTCAAATATTGGATTAATCGCTCAAAGATTATACAAGCGTAAGTGATTAAAATGGTAAAAAGAAAATAATAATAATAATAATAATAATAATAATAATTAACAATCATAATTTATAGTAATTAATTTCACTCAGATGTATTTTGTTTCTTTTACGCTCTCCTACACCCTCCACGCCCCCCTATATAATAAGTATTATGCAGTTGCTGTCGCACAAAAAACGGGAGTAAGAATTATCACTATATTAATATTAATTAATATTTTTCTTATTTTTATTTTCTTTCCTTTGTGTAGAGCTTATTATTGTAGGTTTTATCTTATAATTCGAGCTTCACCACACACAGATTTAAACGGTATGAATTCAGCCACACTTTTCCAAAAATATTAATAAAACAAAAAAAAAAACCACAAAAAAGATGGTAAGCTAATAATAATATAATCATATATATATATATATATATTTAATATTTTAACCCTTTAAACAGTTCAATTTAAACTTAACGTAATTTCCAGTCAAACGGGATGGGGTTGCGCGCCCTAAAGAAAAAAAAAAAAAAATTATTTTTTTTTTTTTAAAGAAAAAATAGTTCGTATGGAAATGTTAAATTTAAACATTTTAGCTGTGTTTATCCACATTGTTAATAATATTATTATTAATATTATAAAACTTGTATTCTGAATGTACTTCGTTAAAATAAACGTGATCTCTCCATTAAAATGCATATCAACTCTTTCAATTGGGGGGGGGAACGGTAAAGAGGGGGGGTACAAAACAGAAAATTAGAAAAAATTGTATAAAATTACTAATAAAGTGATTATATAAAATAATAAAATAGAATGACAGTTTGACAGTTTGACGCATATATCTTGGCCAACTAAGTTTTGGTTCAATGTTGCTTTGTTTTTAATTTCCAAAATTGACCAAAATTGTAGTTAATTTATTTATTAAAGAAAAGCTGGTCATTAATGCATTTCCCTTAAATGATGGAAATTGTACTAAATTCTAGAAGCTTTTGTGTTCAATTGAATTAAATTTAATCTTATGTTAAATATTATAACTAAAATTCATAAATGTCTGTGTTTGTATACATATATATATATATATAATAGTACGATATATTAAATATAATGCAATATTTTGTTTTCTCTGTTAGCGTGTGTTAAAACGCTTGCATAATTTAAAAGTATTATATTGAAAATAATCTATAGAAAACTAGTGTATAGAAAATGTTCGCTTAATATTTATGTATGCTTTTGGTCTGAATACATATGTGTATATATATATATATATACATATATACATATACATATAAATATATTTATTTATGTGTGGCTGTATGTTGTATGCTCTGGCCATAGCTCATTATTAAAAGCGCAACAATTTACATTCAAATTGCGTTCTCGGCCCCATGTACATATTTTTGCCATTGATCTTTATAATGAGATGCATTAAAAATGCAATTTGCCTGGCGCACGTCACGATGAGGCTCAATAAAATTTTAAGTGATTTATTTGTATGCATTGTTGGGCTAAAGCGTTCCAACGCGTTCTCAATAAAAACAATTAACGCAAATTGGCCACAATTATGATCCAAAAAAAAATATAAAAAAAAAAAAGGAAAACCAAAAACAACAACAAAAATAGACAGAGGTTTCGTTTTACAGGCAAATCGTATTGAAAATGTTTCTGCTTGCACTAAAATTGATGATCGAAAAATGCACAAACAGCGCAAGCAGCGAAAAACTGGGCGTGAAAGCGAAAAAAAAATTGAGCACTTAAGTGGAAGCACAGTCGAGTGGTAACGGTGTCGTCAAGGACTTAAAAAACCATTGGTATACACTTCCATTCGTGCAGCGAAATGAACATATACATATATATATACGCACACATACAGATAACATGAAACAATTGCACGCAATTTGTGCATTGGGTAAAACAATTTTAGAAGTAAATTAAATGCAAAGCAAAAATATATACATATGTAAGCATTATCATAAACTATGTACGATTAAAACTATTTAATATTTAATATTAAAATTCAAAACATATAAAACTGACCTTTCATGTGTTTTTAGTTGGTTGTCGATTATTTTGAAATGAAATCCATTATTAATATATAAGAGAAATTATGCTGATAACCTTGGATCAGCGTAGACAAGTGAAGAGAATTAAAATTCATGCACGAACACAAAAGAGAACACGTGCGGTTTTGCGTAGTAAACGAAGCAGCAGCGTCAACGCTATTACGATTTACATGCATCCATTTACATTACAGCAATGTAACAAGCAAAATGGAGACAGTAACAAAGAGATAAAAATGTTTGTGTGTTTATGTGTGTATAAGGAGATCAGCATTAGGTGACCGGTGTATGTATTTTATTTGTCAATAATGTGTGAGCCCAACGATCTGAAACTAAAGAGTATAAATTTAGTGTTATGATCATATTTCGTATTATAGGGCATCTCATAGCTGAGTACACATTTTTCTTGTACATACTTATGGTATTGAAAAACTATTGAAGTCTAATGGCATGAAAGAGAATAATGATGCACAATACACTTCGACAATTTAAGCGGATTCACATGATTACAAGAGACGCTTGAAACGATGCTGTATGGGTGCACCCTCTATATATGCGTTTGTGTGAGTGTACATATAGTAGTTTTAGGAGTTGACGACGCCGGCAGTAAGTAATGATGTCTGTCGTTGAATGTTTGCAGAAACTTGTTAACCATTTGAAGGCGACAAATGTCGTGCGCATTAGAGCAAAGTTATAAGAACGCGCCACTTGGCAGCCTCTTCAAGTTTTTTGGCCTTCTGTTCTGCTTCCGTTTAATTTTTTGTCTTGTCTCTCTTTTACCAGAATGCAAATGCGTTAAGACGAGGCTAAGTGATGTAACTTATGCGCGTGCTTGCGTTTTCGACATTTAAATGAAATGTGGGCTATAAATCGTCACAAATTAGAAAGAAAAAGACTACAGTTGCGAAAATTTTCACAATTTACAACGTTATGCGCATTTAGGTAAACCAATAAGCTGGCAGCGCTGCCAGTGTCTACATATAGTATATTTAAAATTATATCTATACAAATAAAAATTTAAATTAAGGAAAAGTTCTTGTCATGCACGTTTAGGTTATCTATTTAGCTAATATAAATGAAATATATAATTTCTCCATTAAACTATAAATAAAAAAAAATAAAGTCTAGATATACCAAAATGCGTGTTCATATTAGCCAATATGCGGCAGCGCTGCCAGTGTTTACATAGATACAATATTGAAATATTCATATAATTTCACCATGGTAAGGAAAAATTTAAAAAATGCACATTTTAAATTTATTTCATGTGTGTGTGTGGGATGCATTTGCAAATTTAAATTTATTTTAAAAAAATTCATTGCATGTTGTTGACAGGCAGTGCTGACTTGAGTTGCATAAATGTCTTCATATTTACATTCACAGTCACACAGTCACACACATACGCACATACACTAACGCACTGAGAAGATAGAAAGCTTTGTTGTAGCCTGCGACAATAAGTCAATGGCAGTTGGGCACGTTGCCACACTGTTTGGAGCTATGTTGCGCCGCGGGCTGCCTCACAGTGACATGTTGCGCATTGCCATTGCTTTGACTATGATTTTCTAATTCAATTATTATTCAAATCATATAATTTCATCTTTATGGCACGCGCAAAGCGTATATACACTCATGTGCATATGAAAAAGAAAAAAAAATAAAATAAAAATTGTGGCAACACTGGGAGCATGTAAATAATCTGATTACGCACATATGGCTTGACGAGAGATAGAAAGAGGAGAATAGATTGAGATGAGTAACAATAAGACACAAGATCCAAAACCCGCTGACAAATCCAATTTTGAAGCGCCAACTATAAGGATGTCGACTGTGTTTGCCTCTACCTCTTGACGTATATATGCGTGTGTGTGAGTGTGTGTGTGTGTGCGCGCGTGTTTTCAGGCAATGGCGACAATGCTGCCATGTCACGCTCCGTCGCAATGTCGCCGCCTACAATGAAATTTGTTTGCTTTGCGTCTTTCATTTTGTTCTTTTTGCCTTGTTGCGTGCAAGCCGCAGGGTTTCGCCTTTCCCCACGCTACCGTTAGCTACAGAGTTTATCCTTCATTTGTCGCTGCCGTCAGTGCATTTTATATTTTATTATTGTGCATATTAATATTGTTACCAGCGCGTGCCGTTCGTCTCTACAAAATTAGCCAGCTATTCATTTATGCTCTTCTTACTGTGCGGTTTCTCATTTCTCATTTGCTTATTTGGTGTGTCAGCTGCCCCCAGTTGTGGCAAAAAGGGCAGGCAGACATTCGGCCTGGGATAGCGGATGGATAAACGGACGGGCGTATCAATTTACACACCGGAAAGCAGACACACACAAATATATATATATATATATATATATATGTATATAACTTCATATATATAAAGACCAAAATGAACGGCCGGTGAACGTAAAAATTGTAAACATTTCATCAATAAGTATGTAGGGTTATGGCTGAGTATATTTGTGTGTATGTGTGCCTGTGTATGTGTGTGTACTTATTAATGCGTATTCATTGTTACATCCGGCATGAGGAAATTATATTCGCCAAACGCAGCCGCCACCTGCTGCCTGCTGCCTGCTACCTGCCACACGCTATCCAAAAGTTCTCCATGATTGCGGCTCAGCTCGACGCTCTCCTTGCCTTGGGGCCAAGCGGTCAGACATTTCTTTTGTTGATTTTAATTGAAATAATTGCAAAAATGCAAATGGTATGGACAACAGTTGACACAGGATATTAACCATGATAATGATAATAATAATAATAATTATAATAATGATGATGATGATGATAATGATGAATGAGTTTACAACAATGTTGGTCCAAGAAATACACCTGCCGCTTGCTTTAATCAACTGAAGAATGTGCAGTTCATTAGAGCTCAGCGGGTGATCAGCCAGTAAAAACCCCCAACTGTTCTCAGCTGGGTATTAATATCAATGTTCAAAGTTCAAATGAACTAGTTCATAAACTGATAAATATTGAAAGCAACCCCAACGCACTCCTTTCCTTTCAATAACCTATTTTCGAATTGTTATGGAAAATTTTATTGTTCGCCTGTTTAATGTCGATTATTTTATATATTTATATGAAATGTTTAAATTAAAATAGTTAACATTCAATTAAGGATCGAACCTACAATTAAATTAACTGTTTTCTCTTTGTTTTTTTTTTTTGCAGTTTTCGGCATTAGCTGAAAGTTTTCTTCCATTTCAACGAGTATATATGCTACTAAAGTGCGGTTAGGTAATGATTACTCATACGCCGCATGCAACAGACAGTCAACAGCTGATCACTATGATAACATTGTGTGTATGTGTGCATGTGTGTGTGTGTGTGTGTGTGTTGATGATGCTTTGTTCTTTGGTCAATATGAAGGATAACATTGCGCGCTCTTACCACAATGTGCCAATGGCGGATGTGTTCGGCTGTTAGTTAGTTGTGTGTCTGGTTAACTTCCGTTATGTTCTGACTGATGTCAACTGCTTGCAACACAATTTTAGCTTTAGGCAATTCCCCGTGTATACTATATACTACATACTGCATACTACATACTACTAGGTAGTAGGTACTATATGTACTATATACTGTTTACTGTGTCCTGTGCTCATGTCCGTTGTTAGTGTTGGTTATGCGCAAAACACACAGCCTGTTGTCGGTCCATAATTGTGTTGATTAGCTAATTAGCTGCAATGCCTAGCACCGGAAATTGCCAGTTGCTGTCACTCGTCGTCATCGTTGCCACCATTAGCCTGAATAGCATTGGGAGTACATCGGTTGATAAACCGGTTACCCTTACCCCACAAGATACGAACAACATCTTAACACATCTAGTTGCTCGTTAATTCATTGATGATCTAATTTTTAAGTGCAACCACTAAGCCGGCTTGCTACATAATCTTCTCATGAACATATATATATATGTATATATTTTTGTTTTGCTGCCTTGTTGTCTAGTCGATAACTACATCTAGAACGACATCCCTTGTATCCTGCCAATAGCAACTGGTACTTGTATTGCTTTCTGTTTTTCATCTTTCGTCGTGAAGCTGAAACGTAAAAGTCGCGCTATAAAAATTCATTGCCAAACGAACCAAAGTATTGCTACTGCCACTGCCAATCGACAGGAGTAGACCAGACCAGAGTTTAGACATGATGCTTCAAGGCTATGTTGCTGGATATATACATATGCATGTGTATGTGTATCTATGCCTCTGGCTCCGTCAGCTCTAGTCACGGATATAAAACTTTTCGCTGTGAATTTCATTCCATGCTGGACGTGACACCAACATCGATATCATTCATATACAGATCTATACTATATGGTAGTGGGCAGTATCCTTATAATAAATATTAATATTCCTTAATACTATTTCCTTTATACCGTTATACAGTCCAAAATTTTACTAGCTTTATCTATACGCTCCAAACTTTGACGGTTTTATTTTTATTTATATTTTTTTTTCTTGGTAATTTCAATTTCAACTCGTTCAATAGCGCTTTGCGCTGTCATAGTGTAAATGATGTTCGCTAAAGGATAAAAATCCATATAAAAAAAACAAGGAACAGAAGAGAAACAAAAAAGAAAATATAGGAAACATTTTATAAAAGGGATTGCATAAAGTTTCTTCCTAAACAGCGCTGCGCGTATTAAAGAGAAAGCAAGCCATGAAACTGGTGATGGTGTTAGAGGGGTTGGGTGGTGGGGGGGGTAGTGGGTAATGGGTGATGGGTAACCAACCAACCAGCCAGCCAACCAAACAGTTACCAAGTATATATCATGGCAAGAGGATAAGTAGAATGTAGCAGAGCAGCTCAACGAAAAGAAAGGGGAATGGGAATGCGAATAAGGAGATGGGGATGAGGATGAGGATGAGGCTCAAGGACGACAATGCAGGCAAATGGCAATGAGCTTAAGTTCAATACATTTACTTGAATTTTCAGCAACGTTGACGTCGTTGATGTCGATGTCGTTTGACTATTTGGCGCTTGGGATGCTTGGGATACCCGATAGCTACAGCTTTCCACAGCGACTCTCTGGCTCTGGTTGTGGCTCTGACTTTAGCTGAAGGCTGAAGCTGTGCCAAGAGCTACAACTGGTGCTGGTTATGCTGTATGTTAAGGCGACGTCATGCCCATTACAGTAGTTGGAAGGCAAAAAAAAGAAAACACCACAAAAAAAGAAGGAAAAGAAATTTCGTGAAGCACAAATGTGCGAGGCGATAAGCAAAGCAGCAGCAGCATCAACTCCACCACAAAGCACAGGATTGGGTAAGGACAATTGGTTAGGGTTCATAGTGGTGAACGCGTGTTGAAGCTATTTACACATTGCACTAAAAGCTCGACACGATAAATTATGTGTAGCAGAGATAGAAATAAGGATAAGGAATCAATATCTATATATATATATATATAGATCCTGCAAATAAATGTTCCTGTAGTTCCTAGACATCCGCTTTAAGCATTCTATTCTTTGGTGTCAAGCTCGTACTTAGCTTGCTCATATATCGATAAGAGTAGATCAAATAATATCGATAGGCAACTGAACTGGCATGCAGAAAAAAATAATTCAGCAAAAAGTTTTCTTACAAATTTTCAACATCGACAATTATCGATTATTATATTTATTTTTTATTATTAATAACCATGGTTAATTATTTACTTATTTGTATATATAAAATTTATTAAATGAATACAAAATTTAATTTATTTTTATTTACTGTTTTTTTTGGTATTTTAAATATTTTAAAAAGAATAGTTCAACATTATTTTTTTTGCATAAATTTTTGTAAATTTTTTAAGGTGATTTTTAGGTTGTTAAAAATTGAAATAAAATTTTTAAATATTTTGTTTATATAAAATATTATATATTACTTATATATAGTATATAATTTAATGAGGTATTTTAAAATTTATAATTTTAATAATTTGTTTTTCTTTTAAAATGAAAAAAATCGTGCTGATTCGTGTTTAGTCACGTGCAAAACTCTGTTGCAAGTTGGGTGTCATAGAATGTAAGCAGTAAGAGACAGGATTGCCACACACATACACACAGACACACACACACACAAATACATACACATACACATACATAGAGGGTTTGTTTTGCAAATTTATCGCTTTTAGATAAAACGTTTTGCGTTTTTACGATACGAGCAGCAAAACGCTTTCAACTATTAAGCAGAGATGAGTTTAGTTCAAGGAAACTGCTAGTTGGTAGCTGCTAGTTGGTAGTTGGTTGGACATTGTTTTGAGTTTTTTGTCAAATAGTTTAATTAAATTTTATTAATTATGAATTTATGATGTAATAACTCGATTCCAAAGACAACAATTGCTGCAAGATGAGCCCAAAGTGTAAGCCAGAATAAGGCAGCCAATTCCTTAAGGGAGAGTACTCTTAGTTTAACTGGTGGCTCATCGCAAGTAGCATCAGTAACACCATCTGGTGCCAGGCCATCCAAGGTATTATATGAAATGGCTGTTATGCGTGAGACAGTCTCATCACGTTCATCCACAGCACTCACATATTGCCGCGTCCAATGCTCCAGGAAACCATGAGAATGTGCATCCATTATTTGACTATTGAACACACTAATTAAATGGGAATAGCGACGCACATTTAGTGAGAGTTGCTGTGTAAAGATGCGTTCCCGCACCAAATGCAAACGACGACTCATTGCATGCACCTTACGAAAGTATCCAAAGTATTCATATGGTGTTATGATGGCCAAACGTTGATTGGTTCCACTGCTTTGGGCCAAGCCGGCAAATGATTGCAGTTCACTGGCTTCCAAATGATACAGCTGCTGTGTGCCTAGCTCTGGCAGACTCTCCAGCCATAGATCTGCATTACCTTCTACCAATTGTATTGTATAACGTTGTGCCAATACCTCAGCTATTGTCTGTGGGGGATTACGTTGTGTGTCCTGGCGCAGCAGCTGATACATACCCGATTGATAGGCATTGCGTATAACCCAAGCCCATAGCAGCCAAGTAACTAGCAGCAAGCGCAGCGAATTCCGACGTGGCAGCACCCAAAACAATAAATTACCACCCATGGTCAGCACAAGCAGTTGGTAATATGGATGCTAGAAAACAAGGCAAAAATTAAATCTTAAAAACTGTATAAAATTCCTTTAGATAATTAAGAACTCCAACTAAGCTCGATCTAGTGCCAAGTTGAAGATTTAAACGATGTACCAAGAACGCTACACGAAATCTATAGGAAAGCTACGCTTTAAACTTTTTTAGCTTAACACTCTATGTTATACAATTGTGAAAATCTTCCTCCGAAATGGAAACTAATGCGCATAATCACTAATGCATTCTTCCACATGTGAAATAGCTGAAGCTTTATATGAACCAATGAGGCAGCAGGCAGACAGTCAGCAAATGTGGAGTAGGCTTTTCAACCATGGCAACCAGCTGGCAGTTAATTAATCATGCATTGGATCTTTACTACCAGCTGCACAACTGCATTATACTGCATCCATTCTATTGTGCTTCTTTAATTAGATTTATGTGTTACCTTTACGTATACGTAATTTTTTCTATTATGATTTTTCAACCTATTTCAAACGAAATGTATTAAATGAAGTTTATCCTAAGGCAACAGGTGGCTAGGTTATAAGTGAATCTAGTAATGCATAGAAAGTCCAGTTAATAGTTGGATATTAATGAAGCTTATACTATGTTTTATATAGAATAACAAAATAGATCTAAACTGAACTCACCTCTGGCACCTGTCGTACCCAACGTTTCACTAACCAAAGCAATATGAAACCCAAGGCCAATACAGCTGCAATGGCCTGCCAGAGATATGGATGAAATGGAAATGCCAACTTCTCATAAGCTGAATAGGCAATGGGCAGATTTGTTACCAACATAATGTGGCTCATAAAATAATGCATTGATTGCGAGTAATGTGCCTCGCCGCCATCACTTGGCTTGTAATGGAATCCACCCAAGGCATAATCAGCAGCGCCAAAAATCTACATAGAAAGAGATTATACAAACTTTTAATTAATTAAGCTAAATAAATTAAATAAAATTAAAATAAAATATAAATAAAATAAAAAATTAAAACTTAATATTATGACTATTCAAAAATAATAAGTAAAAAAAATTAGCAAATTTTTATATAATTTTTTTCTATTTTTAATTGAAGAAGTTAAAAAGAATTTGACCTGATTGAAGGCTAAATTTGATTCAGTAAATGAGATATTTGATATTAAATGTATAATTTATTTACTGATATATAATATATATCCTTTCGGATGCTACAACTGCATTTCTAGTAATTTTTTAAATTTCTTTTTCTAATTTTTGAAATTTTTGTAAAATTTTTTTTATTTTATTTTTAATATAAAATATAACTCGAAAAATCAAAAAAAAAAATTTTTTTTTGAATAAATTATACCAAAGTATATATAATATATTAGGTTGTTTGGTTTTTGCATTCAAATTTCGCGCTTCGCTTGTGAAGTCACATGGAATCGTATCTGGCAACGCTGCATAGATTCCAGCGT